>VZTE01004910.1:507831-524044 GCA_013397775.1 Eulacestoma nigropectus | reverse complement strand
TTTATAGGAGGGAAAAAAAAAAAAAAAAAAAAAAGAAAAAGAAAAATAAGAATGCAGGGGAGAGGAAGCACAAGCTCTTCCTTTAGTATGCAATTCCACAGCCTGCAGGAAAAATTCACCCATCTCTGAAAAGCCTTTTCCTACAAAAATGCAATCCTCTTTACTCCACTCCCACACAACTTCCACACTACTTGGCTATTTGCAAAAGAGTGTAAAATAACCCCAGGAAGTGTAAGACTCACACAGAGAGTCTCATTGTCAAAGGGAATAATGCCCCAAAGGTGCACCTTTATCAGCCTTGGCACCAGAGAGTCACTGCAGCTCCTTCCCAGTACAAGTGCTCAGATGTGCCCAGCCTTTCCCTCCCTGGATTTACTGATTCTTTTGGATCTGTGAGTATTAAACATTTGCCAGTAGATTACTTGACAAAATTTATTGCTAGCTGTCTGAGAATAACAGGTTTTTATTTGATATGAGTAAGATTTCATTCCTCAGGTCATGTTTGCTTTAGATGAAGTTGCAGGCTGTAATACAAAAAGCCGTAGCGGGAGAACATCTCCATGAAGGTAATATGCATTTCTATAAACATCAAGCTGGCAGAATGATTTTGTTTCAGCTAGGATTAGCAGGAGTTTTGCTGCTGACCTCAATAAGAAAAGGATCAGGTTTATAGCTCACTTGCAAATCCACTCTGCAAAAAAAGTGAGCTTTAGGCACTGTAGATTATTTACACTTCCTTTTGTTAATCGTGATCATCATCACAAGATTCTCCTATTCATTACTGCCTTGGTGCTGATTACAGGACCTGTGACAGTGTCTTTATTCAGAGTAGGCACACGGCGTGACTTGACAATATACAGACAGACAGATGCATAGATTTTTTGCCTTCTCTAACCAACAGTGCTAAGGGAAACTAGAGAAGCGTAAGTGAAATGTAACAGGATTTTAATGACAATTGAAGTAGTGTCTTTTATTACACTGGTCCTGACAACACAACTCAAATCTCATAGTTAGTCTAAAATTTATAATACACCGTTACCAGGTCCCTGAAAGGAAATCCTATCAGCAAAGCTATTTCCAAATCCAGGAGTGTTTACAATGCAGATTATGTTTCCTAAAATAAATAAACATAAAAGGACACTGGCAAGAGGTAAAATCTGAGAAGCAGTACGGATGGAGCAGAGAAATAAATGCACCAAAATGTCAAAACAGGTATTACTGCTTTTCAGTGAATACGCAGATCAAATGTAACAAATCCAAGCACCCACCTCTGCAGCAGAGGTGTCAGCTTAGTCAGCCACAGCTCTCACCCTCAGCAAGGCCGGGGCCAAGCAGAGACCTGCAGGCTTTTTCCTGTGAACGTGTGACCAATAAACCAGGGCAAATAACTGCATGAGGCTGCAGGTTGTTTGCAGTGCACAGATGCTTGGCAGCTCGGAGAGGAACGCGCCTGCCCACGTTTCACTGGAAGGTTATTTAAAGCTGTGGAGGTTAACAGACACCTTAATTATTACAAACTGCTTTCAAATATCTCGGTCTTTGTACTGCCTGTCCTTAGCAGCTGTGCTTCTCACTCAGCCAGCATCATTCGGGAGAAGCGTCAGCTTCCCAAAAATAAAAGTTCGCGGGATGAAGATGTCGGGCTGGCGCAGGAGTGGTGCTGGTGTAGGAGAGCTGCTGGCAGGGCCAGGGCCACCAGCCAGAGGGGATGTGCACGGGCAGCCTCCTCCGAAGGGCTCCTTGGAGCCCGTGTGAGGGAGCGTGAGCCATTAATAATGAAACAAACGCCAGGGAAAGAGCCTCTGCCAGAAAGTGCAGGGAATCCGCCTGTAGCAGTTCCAGAGGAGCCTTAGCTGAACTGGAAAGGTAAAGCTAAAACTACAAACTGCATCCAGACTTCTTTAAAAGCACTCACCCATTTTCTGCACTGGGAAAAACAGTCCATCAGGCAGACTTGGATTTTCTCTGTCGAGAACAGGGTCGCGGTCTAAGATTCTGAACCAGATTCTGGCCTGTTCTAAGGAGAAGTTGAATTCTACAAGCAGCTTAGCTACTAAGCTTTAATAGGTACACAGAATTTATTCTGTGAAAGAGAATAAATCTAAAATTAATATAAATGAAACCAAAGTGTTTCCCAGATTTTTTTTTCATACTGGAATTTTAGGTTTCCTGCCATAATTTACTGCAGGTATTATTAAAAAAAAAATACAAGATTACTTTAATTGCACCACTAAAAATTCAGTATAAATAAAGATAATTTTTTGTGCAAAAATCTTTGAATTGTCTTTTTTGTAAAACTGTCAAAAGAATAGAGTGTCAGAGCTCTAATTCATTTTTATTCTGTGTGTTCAGAGACAGCGATCTTTTCAGAGATTATTTATGCAATGATGGTACCAATCAAACTGCACCAGAGACAGGTTCCCTACAGAGCACTGAAGCTTTCTGGCACTTCTCATAGAGTGTAAATCCTAATTAACTCAGATTAAACCATCCTATCTTAGATAGTCCATCCATTATTATGAACAAAATCTTAGCAACCACATAGGAGAAAAGTGTGTAAAGTAAGAAAAAACACCAACCCCTCCTTTTTTTAATATGTGCTATTATTAATATGAGGGCAGACTCTCTGTCCTTCTTTAGAATTAAATTTAAAAATCCTTGCTTTTTGTTCCAAAAAGGGGAAAGAATTTGTCCTTTTCTTTCTGTGCAGGCAGGCATGACTGATACACTCACAGGACAGGAGAAAGATTAATTTTATGAGTTTACCTGTGGGAGAAGGGCTCTGCTCGAATTTCTGCGCAGCCCGCCTGAAACAGCCACTGCAGCGACACTTTTGAAGCTGGATATAGGTGACTACCTCAAATTCCCACCTTAAAACAGTGATGCTAAATAAACATAAAGTCAGAGAGCTCTGTAAGCATCTAGTGCCTATTGTGCCACTGTTGCCACGAACATGGAGATGTGCAGTTCCTTGGGGTAACCTCTGTAAGGAAGTGTGGAACTTGTGGTCTAGAGGCTGGCCAGCCTTAGAGTAACGATGAGCTTACCTCAGGATCTGAAGCATTGCCTGTGTTTCTCTGTCATGATTTCAGATCACCTGTAGATACAAAAGAATGGTTGTTTATTATCTCAGAAACTGCTTGTCCTATTTTAGGGAACCACTAACTGGAAGAAGTGAGTATATGTGCGTGCTCTAGTTCAGTATTTGCACTGATTTCATAGCACAATACTGCAAATTCTGGATTAACTTCACGTAAGCAAAATTGTAGGCACAGAAATGAAAAACTGCAAGGACAATGGAAGAAAAAAAATCCATCTCTCGCTTTTATAGTAAAAAGTGGCAGCAGTTATTTTCCTCAGTGCTGTCACTGATATTGGAAGAGTTCAGAGAATAAGGTGGTTCGTTGTGCTGGGCAATGCTGCCAGAATATTTCCTTGTTCTCTGTCTATTTATACCCATCTGCTGGGTCTTGTCATGCACTGAGATATTCTTGTACAGCTTTTAGCACAACCAGACCTCAAATCCACTCTCAAGGAGCTGAACATCACTGTTGCATTAGAACAAAAGATGTGCACAAGTCTTATACCTGCCTTCCACGTTTCACAGGCATGAGCCTCATTTTAAGAATTTTTAAATTTCTGGCATGCAAATTAGTTCCTCCTATTTCCTACACCAAGGGCACCATGAACAATTTTTCTCCAGCTGCAAACACTCTTTGTGAGTCCCATTTCCCTCCAAGTTTTCCTTCAGCAGTAACCATCTCATTCCTTTAATGGAAGTCAGACCCAACCCCTGAGCGTATTTTCTTGTACAGAGATCTGTACCAACAATAAAGAGCAGGGACACATCTCCCTGAATTCCACCTTAAAGCAAGATTTCCATTAGAGATTACTCATGGGTGTTGCTTTACTGAGACAGTCGACGGTAAGGCTTTCCTAACATGTATGTAGTTGATATTTCCAGTGACATTTTTTTCCCAAACAAGTCATCTTGCAGTATTCTGAAGTAAACAGCAAAAATATTAAGTTTGGAGAGAAATGCGCAACCACCACATCTTTTACAGGCACAAAAATGCCACCCCTTCAGCTACCTCCTGTGCCCACTCACCATTACTAATCCTTATTCACACAACCACACTGGCCACAGTTTCCAACGCAGACCAAAATTAGTAGTGGAAAACTTGCTTGCCTTGCTTGAACAAAGGGTTCAATTCTAAGGAAGAGTGTGACTAACTATTTGCCTTGACCCACTGTGATCCCTTGGCCCCCATTTCCAGGGCTTGCACGGGACCAAGCAAACAGCAAGCAGTCATTTGCAGTGTGTTGGAAACAAAAGAAAAGGATTCTTGGTCATTTTTTTATCCTCTCCCTTCTGCACAAAAGGAACACCCATAGCAAAATTTATGGGTTTTCTTCCCTTGATTACTATCTGAAACTTTCATCAAAATACATCTTTGGGAGAAATCAAGTAAAAGAAAATATAGATTTGTTTGAGTTTCACACACATACACACCCCATTCCAAAATATCAAAAAATGCCAGCAGGATGCTCAAACAAAGAGCTGTAAAAGTAAAACAGATTCCCAGTGGTGACATCTGTTAGCATAAGGATTATTCAAACATCTCTAGAGTTTTCCAAAGAAATGCCAGGATGACTTCCTACCAAAAGGCAGCTCAGTCTAGTATCCTCCTTGGCTAATCTACATACAAACCACATTTCCATATTTTGTTGGCACTAGAAAAACCACATGCTTGTCTTGACATGGAAATAGAAAGCAATTCAAAAGGAATTGGAAAATGTATATACTGGGGAATCAGCTTAAACTGACCTTGGGATTAGAGAATTATCCTTTTGTGAAGCTGAGCACAATTGTCAATGCATGGTTTGGTAAGAAACACATTTCTTCTGAAAGCAACTTTATCATCTGGTGCAAGACAGTTTCAATTTAAGAGGACACCAGCGTGATAAGGTGGCCTGTAAAGAAATATTTGCAGTCTGTTTTGGATGAAATGGCTTGTTTTACCAGTGAACACAAACAGGCATGCAAACATGTGCAAAACCTGAATAAACACTGCCAGCCACGTGGATGGAAGGAAAAACCACAAGGACCCACTAGCAACTGTGCTGCAAACAGAACCACAGGCCATAAAGCTACTCCAGAGTTGTCCCAGACACAGCACTCTCCATTCTCCTCACTCTTCTCAGGTGGCCTGTGCAGACCACCTGCACACTGAGCCTCCTGGAGAGAGCTCTGAGCAAGCTGGGGTACCTCTCCCTTTGCACCAGCGTCACAAGTCCCACGCCAGTGGAATGGCACCAGGAATGACGTGAGGTCAGACAGCAGCAGCTCCGCACCCCATGTGGAAATACCTGCTGGCTTCATCACACTGGGAATTCCCTAGAGCACATAAACTGATGAATAAACTTTACCTGAGGATTGCAACAATATTGGTAGCACTGAGAATGAATCCATTGGAACTTGAAGTTTCCAAGGCTTGAGCACAGAAACTTAATTTGGAGACATTTACCAATACACCAATGAAATCAAATACAAGAAGACAGCATTTAGCCTGATTCCAATGCATGATGTTTGTGAGTGCTAATGATTTTTTTCTCCTTTAATTAAAATTCACTTTAAAGTGTTCTCTAAATAAAACATTGCTTAACATGCAACTGCTTCAGAGTCTATCACTCACACTAAGCTTTCAGAAAAAAATCGCCACAACTTAAAAGGCACTATAGGATATTTAGACTGGAGTTATCTCACAACATGTTCTCTGGCTGCTCTGTTATTTGAGCTCTAAATGTTAAACACGTGAAAGCAACATAAAAGGATCTTCCCTTTAAAGCACATTTTCCAAATTCTCTCTATCTGTTATTTAGAACCCCATAAAGATCTGTGTGTGTCTACCCATCTGCAGCCACATTTATTTTTGCATGTTTTTGAGTGCATATCTCTCAGTGTCATAAGGTCTTCATAAATAAATCAGCCTACTTAGATCTGCATGCTTTGAATAACAAGTCAGCCACCAAACCAGCAGATGGATACATTTTTAATTAGGTAAGCAGTCAATGCCTGTTGGTTTGAAAACTCTCTTGTTTCTCTTAAAAAGACGGAAACTAACCAAATTAAATCCAAAATTGCAGTGGGACAGCATAGTGGTTTTAATCTGCATGTAGCTGCAAATCAGCTTAGATCCCAGCCTGCGAGACAGCTTGAACAAATGCAATATTTTATATCAAGCAAACCTCAAAGTGAAATATTTAAGGATCTTGCAAGAATACGTTGTAAACAATATGTATTTTTCAATAACACATGCGGTTACTTATGCAATCTTCTCACTTGAGCAAGACTCTCTGATCTTAATTCATTTACTGTGTTGCCTTTGCAATCTCTCAAGCAAAATATTTTTAAGCAGCAACTTTTAATTTACATAATCAGACATACTTTCCCAAATAACATGGAAGAAACTCAGCATTAACAACATCTTGTACTGCTTAAATAATCCATGAAAAGAAACTTCATCAGTTCCAGTTAACTTCTTCCCACAAAAGTTTTCAGTTTTGGAGTTGGAGCAAAATTTAGCATGACAGATACACATCTTACCCACACCAGACCTTCCACACTCCTCTGGACCTCCCCAGCCCCTGACAGTCCAGGCAAAAGCTCCAGGGAACACCAGGACAGGGTGAGGGCTGGCCCGTGCCAGTGTCCCAGAGAAGGTCTCCATGTACCAAGGACTTCCAGGGCACCTTGCTGCCTGCAGGCAGTGGGTGAGCCCAGAGCCACCTCTCCCACTGTCCCCACCTCACCTGTCCCTGATCTGCGCTCCCTCTTGGCTCCCATTAACCAGAACAAGGCTTTTTGTGTCCGTTTAGCTCTTTCTACAATAAGAGTTTGGAAGCTGTCCTGTAGTTTCCCAAGCATCTTCTGTCACTCTTTGGAACTACTGAAATTAATCAAAGGGAACAACCCTCAGCCCAGGAAGGCAGCAGAGCTGGCAACAGGCTGTGGCCTCACGGGGTGTGAGGAGACACCACGGCACCTCTGCCTGCCCAGACAGCGCTGGCACTCCCACTTCTCCTTTCTAGACAGGAGAATGACCAGGAGACAACCTTATCCCACACAAAGTTGTGCCTGTCTCAATGTGACCAGGCAGTGCAGAAGATTGTCCTTGGAACAAAAAGGCTGTTCTGGCAGTCGGAGAGCCAGGGTTCTCCATGGGCAAACAGCTGTCTCCTGCTTGTAAAAACCACCCTGCACCACGTTTGCTGTGCACACTGACCCCAGTGTGCAGCTGCTCCATACCCAACACCCAAAACTGTCAAAAGAATTTCAGGGGCCAACATGAGGGTCTTATGTTTGTACTGAGGTGACAAAATAAATTCTTCTTGATCCTTATTCAGTTTTATGCTTACAAAAAGGAATAAAATTCACAGAGTAGAGAAAATCTCCCGACATAAAATCTGATACTTAAACAAAATAGCTTAAAAGTAAATGGGCCAGGTTTAATCTTTGATGTCACTTCCTTGGATTTCATGACACAACACCTGAGGACAATTTTTTCCATTTTACTGCAGCACGCTCTTTTTCCTGCGTAAGCTTATGGTAAAATAATAACCAAGTTTCCCATATGTGAAATAGTAAAATTTAGTTGTATCATTTCTTTCTGTACCTTTACAGTCTCTTCAGTTGACTAAATGGAAAATACTGTATCTCTAGAGCAGGCTGGAAAAGAAATAAACGTCTGACTCTCATCCTAGTTTTATGGGGTTTGTGCTGATGTAATTGTACTGATTTCTAGGAAATTGCTTCAGATTTGTGCCATTAGTTAGATCAGAATCTAGATGTCAGTGCACCCTGAAAATACCCAGCTCTGCAAAAAGGTTCAGGATTACTCTCAGAGTTTTACATCCTGAAGTCTAATTGCACTGTGTAAAATAACATTTATTAAAGATCAGATATGAAACATAAAGATGGCAATTATTTGAAACTTTAGGATGCAGTATTTGCCCACTGATCTACATGGGCCATTATGCTAAAAAACTGTAGTAACACAGGAAATAAAATTTCTCTTACATGTGGCATGACTTTATATTCTTCGTTGAAATGAAAATACTGCAAGATGGAGAATATTAGTAGGGCACGCTGAGGCCAACTTGTATTGTTTAGAAAATCTTTTTAGCTGGTAGTTCCTGTCCTGTGCTACAATTTTCCTTGTGCCTAGTCTGAGATATGTGTTGTAGCTCACAATTGAGAGGGAAGGAAAATGCTGTAATTTCACAGTTGCTGCTGATGAGAGCTCACCACATTTATCTGAAAAACCAGAAAATTACAGTGGGCCATGCAGAGCCCTACTGCTCCCGTGTGCAGCACCAGTGCTGAAGAACTCAAGCAGAGGTCTTGGAGCTCTGTAGGCTGGAAGGCAGGTGAAGGAAAGGGGCAATGTGCCCATTAGTGATCTGGGGGGCTGAGGGCTGAAAAAATGGGATGAAAATGTCCTTGCTGTATTTCAGGTCTAAATTAGCAAATTGAAGCTCAATATGACAAGATAGAGGATAATCTGAGTCCTGGGCATTCAAGTACTTTTGTTCTGGGACCCGGAGCCCGGTGCTCAGACTGCCCTATGGACCATCCAAACAGCACCACCCTAACTCGGAGGAATAGACCTCATTAGACAACCACCACAGTCTTTGTTTTACCACTTTGTACCGTTTCTTGGAAGGAGTTAGGCAGCTAAAAAATCACGGGGTTTTTTTATTGGCAACAGTAGAAAGATGGAGCCTTTCAATTAAAATAAAGGCATTTATGGTTTACATTGATCTGATGATCAATATCAGAATAACTTAAAGGAGGATTAGGCTTATTCCATTTAACAGGACTTCCAGACTAGTGTTTTAAACCCAAGATGAGTTGGTGTAAATTTCAAAACAGTATTTTTTGTGCTTATCCTTCAATCCTGTTAATGACCTCCTCTCCTACATCCTCTTAAGTGTAGAAAAGTATGAAGGAATACAATACTATTGCTTAATTTTGTCTGCCTTTCATTAACATTTATGTGAGTTTATGCCATGCCTTTTGCTGTTTTCCAGCTGATAAATGTTTTTTTAATATTGTGCACAGATCATTTTGCTTATAATCAAGGAAGAGAAATTAAGTTTAACATCTGAGAGCTTTAGGCAAAAAATGTCAAGCGTGGACCAGATGACCACATGAGAGCTGCAGCCTCTCTTTGTGCCCCAGATTGGCTGGTATTGTTTTGGTGCTGCTGCACTGGAGCAACAGCACTAACGTAATTATGAGATCAAGCAACATCTGGCGGGTCTGGCACCCAGCTCACAATCGATTGTTCGCTGGGGTCACGGGATGAATGCGCCCCAAGCGCACGTTAGGGTGCGCAATCATAAAGCTGCATTAGCCAGCAAGGGGCAGCCCGGCATTCTTGGGTTTCATCGCCCCACAAAATTGATGGCCCACGAAAGAGCAGTGGCACAACACACAAAAGTGATGATGCCAGAGAGACTGACGCGCTGCGGGCGGTATTTGACATCTCCTGGCTCTGGGCTCTTGTGTGTTGTGATTTATGTCACCCTAATGATTGATTACTTGCAGATCATTCCCATTCTACCATATCTCTGAGAATTTCCCTCTTCTTCAAACATCTTTTTGTTCCACCAGCCCTAGGCTGCAGATGGCATCAACCCACGCATCTCCATTGTTTGAAGCCTGCAAGAACTCCACCATTCTTTGGAGGAATGCTCATAGTCCAGTAGCTAGTGTCCAATTAAGTCCTGAAACTGTGGCTGCAGGCACTTTAACCTTTATATTCCCTTGCTCTTTAAGGAATTTCATTGCCTATGACAGCTGCAACTCAACAATACCTAAAGAAGTCATCAAGAAAGAAAATCAGAAGGCGACACGTTTTTAAGGTTATGGAAAAGTGCTTCAAGTGATGGCTACAGCTGCATCTGTCACACCTCCATAAAGGTTCTTCTGATCATGTTTCACAAAGTGAATTATCATCTCTGGCATGCAGTATTACAGCAGACTCTGTGTGAAGACAACAGGCTAAAGCTTCTGCATACTGGGAAGCCAAAAATGCCTCTGGGATGCTTATGCAAATCATTAGTTTTCTCTGATATCTCAGCCATTCTGTGTGACACATAAAATATCAATGACTCAATATTCATGTGACGGAGAACACAGGGATTCAGTGCTCATATCAAGAAAACATTGAATTTGTTAAAATCTTTTTAATTTTGCCAAATCTAATTGGGCACTGTGTCAGGGGAATTACTATAGTGAATAGTGAATATCTCAACTTCTTCGAATCACAGCAAGCAGCTACAACAGACTTTTTTAGTTAGTATTTCCTCCTTCATCAGAAAGCAACATCACCAAAAAGAAAGTATTTGCGACTACTTCAGTCACTGACAACAAGACATCCAAAAGAGCTCCAAGTTTCCACAGAAGGCTTTTTCTGTCACTGGGTACATGCAGTACTGCTGCCCAGTGCTCTGTGGAGCTCTGTGTGCTCTCTTTCGCTTCTGGAAGCCCTGGCAGGTGGAAAGGGATCTACCACAACTCCCAAGAAATCCTTCCAGCTTCATGTTCCTCAAATAGCAGCAAACACCATTACTCAGATACAATACCAAGAAGTAGCAGAAAGAGCTTTGCTTTTTGTCCCTCAAAGCACAGACTAATTTGGGGGTTAGGTAGGATGTAACAAAGTCTGTAACACACTTCATTTATCAACAACATCTGTAGAGGGATGAGCTCCTGTATAAACCTGGTCAGGATTCAAGCCACAGGGCACGCTGAGGCCCATCAGTTTCAAAGGGATTGGGCTCCTGTCTGACAAGAGCCTCTGCCACTGTGTGTCCAACGCAGAATCTCCTACCTTCTCTCAAAAGCCAGTGAAAACTTTCAGCTGGGCTGGGGAGGTCAGGTGATACCAACAAAATACTCAAAGGACTCACATTGTTTCCCAAAAGGGAAATAAAAAATTACCAGAGAAAGAGGGTAAGAGCAATACTTGTGCTGGCCAAAGCTACAACTGATTGTACTTTTTCTTAAAAACAAAATTATCTTAAACTATGGCATTGAATAGTTCCATGGACAGAGTTAATTTCTCATATCCAGTACTGGTCATCTCTTGCTTTGTTTAATTCGTGTACAGGTAACAAGGGATGCAAGACATCTGTCAATGGCTCCAAGCCTGGATGTGTCCTCAGAGTGAAGATCAGAAGCACTGATCTGTGTTTTCCTTTCTTTTTTCTTTTTTTTAATAAGTATCTGAGGGGTTCCTGTGAAAGTATTTAATGTAACTGGGTCATGAAGAATGAAAGCTGTCCTTGGGCAGCCTTTGAACAGGCACAAATATGTTTTCCTCTTTATTTCTTTTTCAGCAGAATAGAAAACATAAGCCCCTTTCCGTAAGCTTTATTTCATTTTTAACAGGCTCTGCAACTCCTGAGAACCCATAAACAGTGCTGAACGTAATTCAAAGAGTCTTCGATACACACACTCCAGGTCTGATTCCCATTTAAACTAAGGTTTGCATTATCTTAACACCCACTGTAAAACTGTTTTCATTGCTGCAACTGCAAGGAAGGGTTTAATCTTAGGGAGAGGGCAGGTCAAAATATTTTGACACTGCCAGTTCAAACAGGGGGTCCCATGTTGCAGAGACAGCACTACCACCCACAAAACAAGGGCCTGTGGACACGTGTACATAACAGCCATAAAAATCAAAAACACAATCACAATCCCTGACCAAACAGGGTTAGTGAAAAGAAATGATTTATGCTCTGCACAGTTCCTCTACGTGTTAAGCTTAACAGAAGCAATTGTTTCTCTTCCAACTGCACTCGTAACACAATCACTACATTTGCCCTTGAAAATGTCTGCCTAAGAACTACACACCTCCCAGGGTTAAAGAACTGGGGTTTGGGGGTTTTTTTGCCCCAGACCAGAATCTTTTAACATAAAGGTTCAGAGATTTTATTTGAGCTACTTCAATGGCTGCAGCCCTGCACAGGGTCAGGCAGCAATAAGCAACCCTGCTGTAATGGTGGGTTTTCTGCTATTCCCCCTCCAGTGCAGAATAAATGTCCTTTCGTCACTCTGTGGAGCGCTTGATTTCCCACAGAATGGTTTATTTCTGCAGAATTCTCCAGGCGCACAAACCATTCTGTTCTGGTGAGCTCTGCACGTCTTATTCATGGTAATTACGTTCACATCTTTGATCTCAGATGAGATCTCTCGTGCATATTTTGTTCTATTTATGTCTTTGATCTTATTACTTGTTTTTCCCCCTTTTTTTTTTCAGTCGCCTGTCTTTCCATTTGAAAGATATTCATCCTACATCACTTTAAAGACAAAAGGTGAAACAGTGCTGTATGTATCCTAAGTAACCTTGCAGAATATACAGGAGTACCGAGCAATTTTGTGAGCAGAGCACAGCGAGCAGTAGCACATCATGCTGCTGACACCAAGAGTGTATGCAGGCAGCTGAAAACGAGATGTGGTACAGAGAAGAGTATATAAAAAAAAAAAAAAGGGGAAAAAGCCCAGTTGTTGTGATGACCACGGTGACAGCAGATTACCCTGGCAGAGATGAGCCACACGGGACCCATGAGTGTGCAGGACCAAATCTGCTCTCCATGGCAACAGGCAAGTGGCAGGGGACAGCGTGGCAGGGGACAGCGTGGCAGGAGCCCCATGTGGAGCAGGGACATGCTGTCCCACAGCCCCCACTGTCCCGAGCAGGCTCTGCAGCTCTGTCAGTTCTGGAGGCTTCAGTCTCCAAAGCACCCTTGCAGTAGACTTGCCTCACAACAGGCATTTACAAATAAATCAAAGGAAACAATAAATACTTGTATCTTTTCAGGCACTTGTACTGTTAGTACCAAAATACTGAAAGCACAGGTGTCCTGCTTGCATCCTGCACGGTGGTGGCTCTGGTGCTGAGCAAGGAGCTCCTCAGTGCGCTCACAAGCATGTGACAGCTCTAAGCACTTAAAGCCAACAGGATCTGGATTTATGGTTGAGAGTAAAAATGCAATACTGTTTCACTAAAGCTGGTTCTTCATTAGTTATCAAAGCAGAACAGAGGAGTAACATTTCCAGGGCTCAGAACTACCATAGTAAGATGACCTGAATTTACTGCAGCAGTTCATGGGGATTAAGCTGAAAGACTAGACGGATCTTCAATTATGAAAGAAAACGCATGGATGGGTCAGAGCTACTTAAAACAACTGTCTCAAACCCCGGATTCAGCCAAAACTTAAAACCACTTCTTTACTGTGAAACAGTTGCATTTATCATTCCCCTCCACTGTGCTGGCTTGGCTGAAACAGCAGAGAGCTGACAGCAGATCTATGTTGTGACACAGCCATGGAAGTATCCTCTGCTCTCCTTTATCGCCTCACAGAAAACATTTCATAGCAGTAACATAAATACAGAGTCATCACAGAAGGCTACAGCGCTGGTTAAGGGTGAATGACAGTTTCTATCTGAGAATTTCTATGAATCAATCAATACTTTCATGCTAGAATTTCTCAAGCTATGGGAAACATGCAGATGAGGGGCAGAAGACTTCCTTGAGAAAATTGTTTCTAAATGCCTAAGTTTATCTACCAGATCTCAGTGGAATTCTCAAGCAGCCAATAAGTTCATCCTATGTTGTAGCACTGAGAAGCTCGTAAATCCCTGTTTTCTTATGAAACATGTGGAAGTTATGCTAAAGCTACTATGCTGTGGTAACATAAAGCAGGGCCATAGTCACTGCCTGCGATGTGTGTGTAACTAATTTCTCTGAGATCTCAATTACCTCTCCACTCATCCTGTTGGGAAAGTGGAGTTGTTACCTCAGCAGGGAATATTAGCGTCACATTGCTTACTTTGCACAGGTTCCTCTCCACATGACTAATCCTTCACCCATGGATATAAAGGTGGAGGGACTGGTTGTTAAAAGCTGTGTGAAAATAGCAGACAGAAACTGTAACTCCCAGGTCATCCCTAATCCAACAGAGGTGTCACAGAAAGTATGAGTAAAATAGGTTCTTCAGTTTTTTAATTATGTGTAAACAAGAATTCATTAAACAATTAAGATGGTGAACAAACATTTCATTAGGATAGAGCTAAGAGGACACAATATTATTTGACTATTACTGTTTTGAAAAAAAAAAGACAGAACCTTCAAATTATTTAGTCTCTATTTGCCTTAATTCCAGCAACACAGAGCAAGTGTTTCTTTGGAATTCATCCCAACCTCCTCAGAAGCTATGCTCATATTTTCTCCCGCCTTCTAAAAGCATAGCAGAAAGCTCACTTCCTTATTGTGGATGAGCATTTCCCAAGCTACTCTCATTTTAAAGCAGAACCAGTGAATACTCTGCAACCAAAACCTCTCTGCTGGCAGGATCCCTGCCCCTGCAATTGAAGTGCCTTCTCAACCTAAGCCACAAATTGTGCAGCAATTATGTCACTTGCTGTCTTTGATGATGTGCAGACATCCCAGTCTTGTGCAACCCAACACAACACTCCATGGGAAAGTCCTTTCTGTTTAAATCTAAGGTAAATGGAAAGAAACCTTTATGTGTGTAATCCCATTTAAAAAATAATTCTATGGCATGGGAGCCTGGAAATCCCTGTTTGATCTGAAATTATAAAGCAAACAGAACCAAGACATTTTAAATCCTCCCATATGTGTTCTTCCATGATCCCAGTAATATGGGTTACACTACTGCATTTCAGAAACTTTAATTTTCTCATCCATTGCTTGGTTGATCTGGTTTCCCTAAATCCAAACATCTTTTGTCATTTTAATCACTGAATTGTTAAAAATAAATAAGACAAATCAAGGGTTCTCCACGGAGCCCCTGCCCCAAAGCAGGATGCCATTCCCAACAGGCGTTTGCTAACCTTTCCTCAGGAAGCTCTGCATCGCCCCAGTGAAGGGCTGTTCTAACACCGCTGCCTTTTCCTCTCCCCTCAGTGCTGACGCCCGCTCACCCTGTGCGGTTCCTGTTCTCCACCCAGCCTCTGTCCTACATCTCCTCTCCTGAGCAGCTGGGCCAAAACATCCCCCAAGTGCACGCAAGCTTCCCTCACCTTTCTGCAGCGCCGCTGCTTTGCCGGGCTTTGGTGGTAACCAGAGGCACCACAGGCAGGTGCCCAGTTCGGGGGTGTGGCTGCACAGAGGGTCCCTGACCCCCCAGGCTGAGCGGGGCAGGGTCCCCCCTTTAGCCTGGGGTGCTGAGCCTGAAACCTTCTTAATCCGCCCTTGGCAGCTCCGCCAGCCCTGGCTGGAGGGAGGGCTCGGACAAGGCCATCAGGCCACCAGACTGCAGCGAGAACTCTTCCCGCAGGCAGCAGCGTTGGAGGTGAGAAGGGTGCACTGTGTGCCCAGCTGTGGAAGCAGCACCCACTGCATCCGTGCCCGGCTCGCAGTGGGAGGGAGGCCGTGCCACTGGGACTCCCAGCAGGGGCAGGGAGTGGTGGGCAGCTTTGGGAGGGGACAGAGGTCGGAGTGGGGCAGCAGAGATAAGTGTGACCAGCAGCGTGGAAAACTGCCAGGAGCTCTCTTGACTTCGCAGCATTTCTGCTATTTGGGGAAATTGCATAAAACACATTTTAACTTTTATTTTTATTGTTCCTTTTTTTGGTATGCGAAGAACAACGTGCTATTCTAGTTGAAAGTATTTTAACTTTTAACTGTTTTTTGTCTGTGTTCAAGGAATATATAAATACTATTATATTAAAACATATATTCCTGCATAATATAGATGAATCCATATTCTATATTCATATATGTATTCCATATTTGCCTATAAAACAAAGGCTAAGACACTGCCGTAACTAGCAGGTGTTTTAACATAATTTTAGACTTTTGCCATAATATAATACTACCAGGAAACTGAACTGTCACACAGATGAGAGGTAAAATTCAAAAAGCAGCTATATTTTTTTTCCTTCCCAGGAAGAGTTGTGGTCATTTTAGACAAGATCAAAAAGTTCCGTCCTTCCAACACCAAATTTTGTGATTTTTTTTTCTCTTTTGCAGAGATATTCAGTCAAAACATTTTGGCTGCAAGGAAAGGGGTTAACAACTGTTAATACCTTTCAACTGCAAAGATTTCCATCATGATCATTTCTTGACTACGTGAATTTCGTGTCTTAGAAAAGTATCTTAATTTCAGAGTGAAT
>VZTE01004910.1:364333-507750 GCA_013397775.1 Eulacestoma nigropectus | reverse complement strand
CTTTTCCCTTCTCTTATGGAAATAAAATTCATAATTCTTCCTGTCATTTTTACATATTATACTCATGTCACCAGGAGTTTTAAAGTTTCTTTTTTTTTTAAGGTAGTTACTGGTGG
Source organism: Eulacestoma nigropectus (assembly GCA_013397775.1). Taxonomy (NCBI): domain Eukaryota; kingdom Metazoa; phylum Chordata; class Aves; order Passeriformes; genus Eulacestoma; species Eulacestoma nigropectus. Next base: position 507,634 of record VZTE01004910.1, on the reverse strand, counting down.
TATAATAAAAGAGAGAAATTAATTTCCTGCTGTTTGAATCAAAGTGCCCCAGTGTCTCAAGATGCAATGTTATAGTAAAACCGTAAAGTTAATGGAATATTAAAATCTGTCAGTTGAGCTACACAGAGAAAAATAGTTCATCATCTGTAGATTGAGAGCATGATAGTAAAAGGGGCTATGTATTTCACCAATTAACTGCTCAAATTTAAAATGAGAGAGGACCTGTCCTTTCTGTTTGCAGAAACAAGAGCTGTATTGCAACAATTAAAAGCTCCTTCTCATTTTCAGGTAAATAATAATCACCGATTCTTTTTAAACATCATATAACAATAACAGCGCTCCAAACACAAACAGTTTTTTTGTGCCTTTGCTAGAGTGATTAAAATGTTCAAGGCATCCCAGGAAGTCCCTGAGCTCCTTGACAGCTGTCATTGCTATTGAACACAACTATAACAGCCAGAGAGAGCTTTATTGGTAAACTGTTCTGCTTTGCCACAAAGGCAATCTCACAGGCATCTGCTGCCATATTTCGGAGCTTTATTCCTTCCCTCTCAGACGGAGCCGGTGATTCGGTGCCATGTGCAATTTCTCCCTCTTTATCAATACCATTTGGTGAGGCTTGTGCCACCAGAGCTCAGGAGGTTTTGTTTCCAGGAAAATGAGCAAGGAAAATACATTTTTGCTGAGTATAATGGCCTCTTTCTGCGCTAGTCATGTGCAACAATGGAGCCGAGGGCTTTTCAATAGGGAGCGGTGTGACTTCAGTGTTTAAATATAAATGCACGGAGTTTTTATGAGAAGTGCTGTACCCTTCCAATTTACATCTTTTTTTATGGTAGGCAGAGGAGAAAGCTTCACCACAATGAGCTGCAGGCTCAATAAAGACAGGTCAGACAGCCCCACGTCTGGCTGAGCGCCGTGCGCAGCCGCAGCCCCGGCGCTGCCAGAGCCCCCTGCCAAAGGCAGCCCCTGTTCCTCGGCTCCCCGAGCTGCCCTGCCCGTCACATCCCTGCACCCCAAAGCTTTCATCCCCACAAAGCCCCTCAGGCAGTGGAAAGCACGTTTGCTCTACTTTCTGTATTTTACACGCAGCAAACCGAGGCACAGTGAAATAAGGTTACCTGCTCAAGGTCCCCCAGGCAGCCTATGGCAGGGCTGGGAGCTGAACCTCAGCTTCCCAAATCCCAAAATTGTTTAACTGGGGGGCCATTCCTGGCCTCTTTGATGGCCTGTCCCAGCATCTCACCTGCACCCCAGGCAGACCAAACATCACAAGTCCCCCAGTGGTAGGTAATGCTGTCCTACACCCTGCACCCAGCTCAGGCACCCTCTGCAGGTCCCCACATCCCCCAAGTCTCTTACCAGCACATCCCAGTATGCAGCAGCACCTCCCTAGGCTCTTCCAGCACCTACCCCAGTTACATTTAACACCTCTTCCTTCCTCCCTTTGCCACACCTCCAGCTCTGGATAGCCGTGTAGCTGCAGGAGTGTATCTGCAGAAGGTGCTTCAGGCGTCAGGAAGGGCACTGTGTCCCTGGGAGCACAGGGAGGAAGGCTGAGACAAGACCTGGGATTAAGCTGCACTGGATATTTCGGCCAGAAAAGAACTGATGGAGCCCATAGATGTCAAAAACTTTTGGATGTTTGTGCTGTGTGCTCCTGGAATGATAACCAGATTGGTAGGGTGCAGGTTTCCTCTGCTAACAGCTGGAATACTTCTTGGCTTCTACCCCTTAGTGGAAAATGGGAAATCAGGAAAGAGGAATGTCAATCACGAAAAGAAGGACTACTGCAGTATCTAAAGTATGTATGCATCTCTGGGTGCTGAAAGCAGTTAATATCAACCTGTATTTATACAGTTCTAATAACCCAAAAGGAAATCTTAGGAACAGCATGATTCGAACAGACATAAAAGGAATTTTTATTCTCTCAGTCCAGATAGTGCAATTCTTCAAATCTCCTTGCATAAAGCAGTAAGCAATTCTCTTTTCTGAAGGAATCGCTGCCTGAACAACACTTTTAAGTTAGAGGATTATGACGTCTTCCCTATGTTCTGCACCTTTAAATCTGTCAGACTTCTACTATCCATTTTAGAATATTGTGTTCATTCATGTATGCAGACACAAACATTGTGTCATGGAGACTGCAGCATGCTCTTTCCTGTTTGGTGTTTTTAAATATAAAAGTTCTTCTGACCACAATGATCTATTTACTGTTCATTGAAATATATAAAGCTTTATCCAGCACTGAAATGCATTCGTGCTTGAGGTGCAGTGAGAGCTGCTCAGCAGCACAATGGAACACCAGAACTTGAGCTGGTTAGAAAATGGATTTTATGTCCTGCAAAACAGTCCAAGATTTCTTCTTCTTTGTTGTTGCTGCTGTTCTGAGTCAGGGCAAAAATCTGTATTTCTAAATTTTTTAACGTGATCCAATTCTACAGGAGGGAAATTATCTGTTGTTTGATGTATCAATTCCCTTCACTTTTATGTAAAACTCTTATTTGAAATAAAAAGTATTTTATAGCTATATATTTGCACTTCAGAAATGACAAAACCTGGTACAGTTGGATTACTACCAAGTTCCCACTCTCTTTTTCTTTGTCCATTCCCCATTTTGTGAAGAAGGGCCATTTTGTCAAAGTACTGTTTTCTACCTAGGATCTGTTTTTTCAAAAGAGAGGGGAAAAAAAAAGGACCAGATTCAGGTAAACAGAAGAGTCTCTGAGCAGATAAAATTGCCAATCCACACAGTTAGAATGCAAGCATGGGGCCTTGACATTCATTCTTCCCTAATTGCCAAGTACAGCCAGTAACTTCTTACAACCTGCAAGAGGTATCTAAATGTTTTTAGGTGCTCCCAAGAGATCCCCTAACCCCTACTTTCAGATCAGTTCATTTCACCATTATGAAGCCTCATCTTAAATTTCAGACTATCTCAAAAAGCTCCAGGAAATTCAACACTGTCCCAAAGAACCAGCCCCATAGAGGGTTAAAAAAAAAGTGAACAGAACTACTGTTGCATTAAAATAAATGGCTAGCAAGTGGTCTAAATAAAGCATTGCTATCTGATGCCTGAAAACAGATTTGACTGAAAAGGTATGCTTTCAGACTAAGAAAGCAGAAAAAACTAATTAGACAAGAAGCAACCGTGAACAAACATGTTAGCAGAATCAATAACTGGAACTGATCAGCTATTTCTTTAATTGTGCCAGCTGGGCTCTAGCGATGTGCTTAGAGGAGCATAATTACCCGTTTTGGTTGTACAGCAGAGTTCTTTTTCTTTCCCTATCCTTTTATTCACCCTCCTTTCTTTCTTTTTACGTTAGGAGCTGGTCATATGCCATTAGAGAAAGAAAAACAGGGTTGAGAAATTAGTGGAAAATGGGCCATCCTCATACATACGACAAGATTATATGAATAATTAGAAGTAGCCCCAAACAGTTATACCAAATGTAACCTAATAAGAAAGTGAGTCATCAAGGAAACGTAACTCATTTCTTAATGTGAAAGGGCATTGTGCGTGCTGTGTGCAAAGCAGCGCTGCAAAATAAAATAAAATGAAATAGGGACCGCTCTCTGTCCTGTTTGGACATGCGTACCAGGGATTGTTCTGATTTGTAAGGCTGTGACTGATCCAGGCACAAAGTTCTGCTGCTAAAGCACTGAAGTCCGCGCTGTACAGCTGCCTGCTACTATTCGAAAGAAACCAGGACAGATATAAAATAAAGCACAGAAAGAAGAGGGAAAGCACAGAGAAAAGAGAGAAGGGGCTCACTGATTAATTAATAAGCCAAAAAAACCAACCCAACCTTCCTTGACTGATGTTTACCCATCTTTAATTGACAGCAAAACAAAGGATTTAATAACTACAAGGCTCTTACGGGCAGTTCCATGGAAAATCCATAGCGGCACAGAGCAAGCTTGGCTTTTTTGATCTATAGCAATGGCTAAATGGGTCTCCATTAGACTGATGGCTACCCCAAAAAGTGAAAATTAAAAAGAGAAATATACATTTAATCAGCAACAGGCTAATATATCAAAAGCGTCAGCCTAACCCAACCGGGGGCCTGATCCAAAACACATTGACGTGAGTAGAAAAAAGATTCATGCCCCACAAAAGCCTGAGCTCAGAAACTTGTCCAAAGCTGATCTAAACCCTTTATGCAGCTGAAAGCCTCAGAAAACCACGACTGGTCCTATTTTCTGGTTTCATGCAGGTCAGCTCCCCGTTCCAGGAGCAGTCCTAATTGGTGGCGTGAGCAGAGGAGCCCAGCGCTGTGCCGGGAGGATGGGGTGGCTCAGCCGTCCCCACCCCCTGGCAGGGCTCTGGGGCACTCTCTCCAGCACCAGCCGCTTCTGCCCCCTCTGATGTCGGCCTGATGGTGAGGTCAGGTGGTGAACACCGACCTCGTCAGCTCTCTGCAGCCCTCCTGAAGCTGCAAACTGCCCACCGAAGGGGGAAAGCACCTGGAGTGAGGTAGGAAGCTGAAGGGGAGTAGGAAAGAAGTGAGATGCGTTGGGATTGAGATGTAAGAATAGGCACCAGTAGCAGCCAGCAGCCCTCTCCCACAGCCTGAGGCTCAGGAATAAATTCCCAGGAAAACCATGGAGGGATTCTGCTCACAGGGGTCCCTGCAGCTGTGTATCATCCCCAAAACCCAGCAGAATGCATTCAACAGCAGCAGTCCAGCTGGCTTGTGTGTGCCAGGGAGGCTTGTGTAAGTTGGTATTTTATCTGAGACAAGTATTTCTATGCTTATCATTTTCCTAGCTGAAGCCATTTAGCTTTATTGTGTGGCACATATGTCTCTTGATATGGAAAAGAAACTTTTGTCAGGCAATATTCAAAGGGGTCTGCATTCATGTGGGCAGTTACGTCTGGCAGACGTCAGTTCTTTACAGAGAGGAGTAGCAGGATTCAGAGCTAATTAGGGAAATTATAAAACAAAAAGGTATTCTCTAACAATAAAAGATTCTTCAATCAGGATCAGTCAATCATCTTGACATGGAAAATAATTTAAGATTACTTACAGAGAGAATAAAAATGCATTACATGGGGTTAAGTTGCAACAACGTTCATGTTATCTTTTAACGTAAATTGCTGTATAGGCATTTAGAATTATATAATACACATAGAATATTATAACAGGCGATCTCAGTTTCATCTTTCAGCCTTTCAAAAAGTATCTAAGTTCCTGATCATTTAAATCTTTGCTGATTATTCATCACTACCACATTTTCAGAAAGGAGATGCTAAATTAGCTACTTACTATGGATGATATTCACTATGCTGCTGAGTGCAGTCACAGAACAAGCCTCACAGAAGCAGTGGATGATAATGCTTTCTGTGCTCATCCTAGGTGTGATGAGCTCCATTTCAGCACCAAACAGCCTGGCACAAAGGGTGGTCACGGGGCCAGGGGGAGGAAGAATGGAAGTATCGGCTGTTAGCAACAGCCATGAGCACTGATACAGGTGATAGAGAGAACTGTTCCAAGGACTTCATCTTCAAACAGCCTGATCAGGACAAAACAAACTCAGAAGGGAGAAATTTGCCCCGAATTAAATTAAGGCATTGATTAGATTTCACCGGAATCCATTTCTTACACTGACAACAGACCTGTTCTGGCCGCCCATCATTGGGCCCAGTTAAGGTTCATTTCCACAAATATTGTAAGGGATGCAAAGACAGCAGAGCTCTGCCCAGCATTGCCCTAGCTCCAGGAAGAACCCATGCTTCCCCTGCTAGCCCGTGCAGGTGCCTTGGTGAGGTGTCCCAGGCAAGGGAGAGTTTTGATGAGCTCAGAGCTGCCTGGGGGAGGAGGCTTGGGAAAGGGCGGGATAAAGGATTTCCCACTCCTTCCTGTCAGCAGACTCCCCTTTACTCCTGTCCAGGGCAGGTGGCCTTCACAGGCAGGGAGGAGATGTTTTAAAGGCTCAGACAGAAGAGGAGTCCCTGGGAAGCCTGTCAGGAGGCAGCAGGCGGGTGGGACACTGCTCCCTGCATCCGGAGCTCAGGAGAGCGGGCTGGCTGTGCCACCGCGCTGCTGCTGAAAAGCAAACCTGAAGGCAACGGATTTTCCTCTTATCTTCGAACGAGTCAAAAATTCCTCTTTGCCTTCATATTGCTGCTGTTGTCCTCAGAGGCTCCAGCTGGAATCACGTGCCGCCCATGCCAGGCACTGCTCAACCTCAAGGTTACAGCCCCTTCTCCAGGGTTTGCAGCCTAACAGGACCAGACAGACCAAACCATCAGTCCTACTTTCCAAGCAGGAAGCTGTTACATAGAGGGATTTCAACAGGAGCAGGGAAATGTTCCTAAAGTATGGCTTTCAAGCTTTCTGGGTCTCAGAAGCAGAATAAAACTCTACCTTCTCCTCCTATAAAAATACAGCCTGACTTTGGAGTGACTTCAGAGCCTGAGACACAAAGGGAGCATTTGGCCTCATCCAGAGCATGAAACCTGGCCCCAGCCACAGAGTCTGCTTTAACAACCGACAGGCTTTTACATCTCTAAACGCCAAGGTGAGCATTTAGTGTGAAAGGGAAAATGGTTTAAAAACCAAAACAGCTCTGAGAACTGTTAAGCAAAGCTGTCATCGGTAAATTATTCCTTTCTGCTGTTATACTTTTTTTCCCCTCCTGTAGTATGATCGGAGAGCTAAGTGCAGCAGTCAATACGTAGTAATCAGGCTAATGATTGTCTAATAGCTAAATTAGAAGAGTGACTCTTAATCATGCAATTGATGCCAGTAGTCTAGCACCGAAATGCAGACACGAAAACTCTTTGATTACACTTCACTTTTTTAAAGACCTAATTAACTTTTATAAGACTTCTTGATTTTTAAAATAGCTTGAGCAAACAGTATAACATGAAGGCTCCATAGAAAGCAGCAATTGTTTCACTGACATATCTCTTGCGTGGTCTACAAAGATGGTGGACCTTCATACAAAACTGTTAAAATTATGGAGCCCAGAATCATATATAATGTTACAAATCTTTTGATATTTGTATTAATTTTCTACAAACCTAACCTCCCTAATAAATGCATTTTAAATGGTCTTGCAGAAATACAATCCATTAAGCACTATGTAATCTACTCCTGGACCGTCTTACAATGAACCCTAAGTGAATTTGTTCAGTTGAAGCTCAGCAAAAAAGGCTAAAGGGAAAATGGAAAAAAATAGCATAATATAGACAATATAAAACATGGACAAAAAGACAAATGAGCCTGTGCAATCTCCCTTCTGTGCACTAATATATTTGATTAGTCATGTACTGGTTCTATCATTCATATTAGAAAGAGCTTCCATTAAATTACGGTGATTTCAAATCCTTTATTACAAATCTGTAATTCTTCTAATGAAATAGGAATACAGAGATCCTAATTTTAAAAAACAAAATCTCACAATATACTTTGCTGAAATTACTGATGGTGGAACAGGGGAACCGTCTGGCTTCAAATAAGATTATAGCTCTTTTTGCCACAAAGAAAAGAAAAAAACAAAAAATCCAAACACCTCAAAACTCAAAACAAACAAACAAACACCAAACTATAAATATCCTACCAGAGAGTTACTTGCAGTCTGGATGATCTTGCAGACTTCCTGCCAGAAAGGCATCTCAGAAACCAGGAGGAATTTACCATAGTAAAAAAGAAATAAGCTATAAAACCTACATCTAATGCTCACTGAAATCAGTGGGCAGCCTTTTGGATGAATATAGAAAAAAAATGAGTGCAATTAGTGCAGCTAGAGACCACTCTTCTTACTTACAAAAATATTTCTGTTGGCTTCAAGCAAACCAACTGCACGGGTACAGCAAGTGGGACTTGGCCCATCACTGCTGGAGAGAGGCAGGGAACACCATGGCAACTCAGAAAATTCCTTCAAGGGAAGGGGCAGAAAAGAGATTTAACATGCTTTTCGCCTACCTACACACTGAACTTCCTGAAGTTTTGACACTCTCTTCAATCATGTCCAGCATGCTTTCCATCACGGGGAGACTGCAATGCACCCCTCTCACTTTGAAATAAATTTGGATCCCTCTCCATCTGCCTAGATAATGAAAACAAGATCCTCAGGTACTCCAGCATTTCAGAAATCAGATAATGAACTGAAATCATATGTTTCATGGATTAGTCTCTCTCTGAATCAATTTATGTTGGGTATTTTGTTGGAAAACTGACCCAGATGCCATACATTTTTTTAATTACTGGAAAATCACTTCATCCAGTTCTCCCATTATGGATGACATATTTCATCGTTGTTCAATATTAAATCATAAAGGAAAGAAGAAATTAATGGTGAGGTGTAGGAGTTTGCATTTCACTTCCCTGCACTGACTGCAGAATTTTATATGTGATTAGTCTGATGGGTCACTGAATTACCTTCAGATTACTAGGTCTCCAACTCAAAAGCATTTCTTCTATTATTATTACTTTAAAATTCAGACTCCTGTTTTTTTAACAAAGGTGCAAGTCAAAATAGAGTTTTATAATATGTTATAATATGTTTTCCCTGGCCCCCTGCCTGCAGTTGTTTGGATAGCTGGCAGAGCGTGGTATCTGACAGTACAGTAACAGTGTGGATAGTTTGCCATTCCTATGGGGATCTATCTTTGGCAATAAATTTGGACTGGACGTCTGTTAGCAGACTGTGTCAAAACCGTGCCAAAAGCACTTTTGGACATATAATAATAATAAATGAGTGTTGCACTGCATTAGTAGAGGAATTCTAATGCAAGTTGTCTATCATTTTGCAGCAAGTTCTTTACCACGTTAGCGAATTTATGTCTCACAATAAATTAACCGTATCAAGTACTTCATCCCTTAGGTTCAGTAAAGTAAACATACATAAGTCTAGGTAACTTCCATGCCAACAGAACAATGCCCACATCCCTGCACATTCCCTTAGCACACAGCTCACACAAACACAAATCTCAAGGCCAAATCCAGGGCTGGAGCAGGAGGGCACATTAGAGCACAACCCGCGGAGCTGGGCAGGCTCTGAGCCGCCTGCGAGCCTGAGGTTCTGCAGAAATCCTCAGCTCATGGGGTAAAAGCTCCCTCCACATTCCACTATTCTGACCCTGGAACAGCCAATCTAAAAGGGCTTATCTTTATATAGCTTTCCACTCTGATGCAGAAATGTAGACAATAAATCTTGATTGGAAAAATATGACTTAATTGCTATGAGGACCATGCTGGTCCTTCACGGTGTTGCAGCCAGTGTTTAGAAAATAGGTACCTGTTCAAAGCAAGCAAATGCATCAGAAATGTTTGGTGTTTTTTGAAAAGCCTCATAAATACAAGGACAGGTAAACACCCAAAAGGATTTTGACATCTCCAGATTCTGAGAGCATTTGTGAGAACAGGTGATAGGAATCTGAAGATGCTGAAGTTGGGCACACGTGGTGGCACCAACAAATGATCACTGCACGCAAGCAGCAGCCCAAAGAATTGTTACGCTCGTGGAAAATTTACACCATAATCTGCAGGTGGGAGATTCAAGAAAGGACGTAATTTGGAAAATGGGGCTCACCAAAATCCAAACTTGCAGAGGAAAACACACATTAATTTTAGCTTCTTTTTTTAAGCATACTTATACAATTTGCTCTTTTAGAAGGCAGGACAGTTATGCACAGGCTGAGTAACATCACTGAATAAAGCAATACACGGCTGGAAGTCCATGATTCAGCTTTCACCCCATAGCTTTCCTATTATATGGTCATGATATGACATGAGAAATGTTTTAAAATATTAGGCTTAAAATGCTGGCCAAAAGAATCAAAGACTCATCCAACTTTAAGGAGCATCATGAATTCATCCTTTCAAAGCCAACAGAAGTTACAGGTGAGCCCACTTGCCCAAAAGCCTGTTTTTTAAATCTGCTTAAATATGGATTGCAAAATGCTCGTGTTTGAGCAGTGACTTGCATGCACTGACTCCCCAGGGATAGCCTGAGGGGTGCATGCAGGGAGGAAAATTGGCTGAATCAGGAACACAGCACATCCTGCCTTTGCCAAGAGGTGTCTTCCAGAGATATCACAGAGCCAGGAGCAGCGTGGGAGGGTGGGTTTGAGATGGCACGGTTAGCAGTGCACCTTGCACAGCAACATGGCCTATGGGCAGCAGGGTTACCTGGAATTTCTGCTGTGCTGTGTACAGAGAAGCACTTTTCCCAACCCGAAACACTAAGGAGAGAATTCCTTTCCACTCTGAAAAAACTCTCTACATGTCTTCTCAGGAAGAGTCACTGCCAAGAGATCCACATGGTGTATGAGACAGGCTGGAACTCTCCCCCACCCAGGTAAGAGCAGAAACCTTCTGAGAGAGACTGCAGAGTGCAGCTCTGAGTGGAGCAGCAGGCAGGCAGCGAGCCAGGGTGCAGCTGTGATTGATGTGCACTCTGTGTGCTTTGTGCCTCGCTCTGTGATATTTCTGAGGGATTCTTCGGGGCGGTGACTGGCACATCAGTGGTGCAGCTTCCTCCACCAACAACGGGAGCTGCACAGCTCAGCTCTCTCAGCCCCACTGGAAGGCCCAGAGCACAGGGACCCTCAGACCTCTGTCTAGATTGGGGTTGGCAAATGATATATTCAGGAATAACAGCTCAGCGCCACGTGGTTTTTATTTGTATAGGTGCTTTTCTTATTAATTTATTGTGCCAAGGAGGTGATGGTGAGGGTTGTACTGTGGCAAATGGCACCAACATCAGCAAGAAAGGCAGGGCTGGGACCTCCCTCCACAGCTCAGGCAGCAAAGGGTCGCTCACAGGGAGTCCAAGGGGGCTGACACAGAGCACAAGGAAACTACAGCTGCCATTAACAGGCATCCAGTAGCAACCAGCAGCAGGAGCCCACCTGTTAAAACACCACTGCCACTGGGTGATGAAAATGGCCACAATTTTCACATAGCCCTGATTTTACTCCAGCACTAGGCACCTCTTAGGTCTGCTTTGGGGCAGCGTAGTTGTGTGCTGCCTCCTACTACAGCAAAATGGGGGAAAATTTAGTTTAAATCTACAGTGGTAATTTTTAAGGTGTTTTTTAAGGCTATAAAACACCCTCCCTCATGTAGTAGGCATAAATGTACTTCAGCACTTAAGATGTTGGTTCAGCCAACTGAGATGGAGTAATTTTATTTCAATAAATGGTATTTTTCAACGGTCCCAGATGAATATTTGTATTTCTCATAATGGCTGAGGAAGGAAAAGTCAAAATGTTATACTGTGAGAGCTGTCTCATTACCTTTTCTTTATAAATAGTGTTATTTTAATTGAGATTCAGCTTCCTGCAGAAAAAGCTGCACATTTCTGAAATACGTTTTTTTTTTAGTGCTGAAGAACAAACAGCAGACATCTGAATCAAAGTCACATTGTTTCCACTTTTTCATCTGAACGAATATACTGGTTTACCATGCCTTGAAGAAAGCTATGAAGGATGGAGTGCTGTGGCTCAGATGCTCCCAAGGATTCTTCTGGACACCTGTTATAAAGCTCTTGGTGATACTGAAGGTCTGTTCCAGAGCACTCCACCTCAGTTTCAAGGTTATCACTGTTTTCCCGTGGTCACTATGTGACCAATCCCTTTCTGTCACACTTGTATTCTGACAGTGATTTAAAGGACCTGTGGTCAAACCAACATCCACACCAGGAGCAGGTTGTGGGGAAACCTGCACCCTGTGACAGCAACACAGGCATGGCAAAATAAGATTCCCTCAGCAAATACTGCACGAGCTATTCAGGACAGCACAGTCTGGACAATGCACCCGACTCTACCCCTGGGCTTTTGCTGGTGAGGGTGTGAGCTCTGAGCTCTCCTGACCCCTCTGTCTGTACTGAGAAGTCAAGAGCAGAGACCCAGCCCAGGCTCCAGGTTTTCTCTCTCCAAAACAGCTGGGGGAAAATAAGTCTCTGAAAATTAAAACCTGCCAAATCAACCAAACATTTTATGAAGGAAGAGAAGGTTGGAGGATTCTCTGCAGCACCTTCAGGGGTGATGCAGCACAAGCCCTCCCACTGCTGCCAGTGCTCCTTCTCCCACCGAGATCAGAGCCAACCAACTGCTTGCTTTGGGTGCAGAGCCATCCCTGAACAGGAGAGCTGGGGATCTAAACACCTAAATGGCAGGTGTCTCTAATCAGTTCTGGATACACAAGCACAAGCAGTTTTTCCTTCAAGCCCCTGGTAGTTCATTTTTCTACTTGTGTACAGAATTCTGCTCTCGGGCTCAGGGCGTTTTGGTCTCTAAGTCTCTCCATTACAGCTCTCAGTGTGCACGCACACCACTGACAACTGGAAATTGGAAAGCCTAAACCCTGCTTTATAAATTTAAAGCCTGTAAAGGCCATCTAATAGCATTATCAATTTCTTAACATAATTTAATTTGTGTACATGCAACTCTTAAAAACTCTGATTTGCCTGACAAATAGAGCTGATGTGTTTTTATTCTGCTTTTGTTGTGTACACTAACCCCTATTAGTACATCCTAATAATATACACAGAGCGATTAATTTGTGAAGTAAAAGCTTTTCTTCCTTTCTAAAAGCCACTTAATGTAAACTGTAAACATCACGAACACTCTCATTCAGACTGATTCCAAGTCCTTAGCTGGGGCTGAGAGGCACAAGATGAAATGTCTGTGAATGCTGATGGATGGCTTTAGGCAGGGATTGCTCAAATTTGCACTGGAACCACTCCTTACTGGAGTAGAGCACGCTGAAAACCACCAGCAATCATTCCAGATAGGTTATAATGCCTTGAAAGAACAGAGTTTTTCCTAGAGCAGCACCTGGTGTTGACAGGAACACTAAAAATCACCTCTCCCCAAAGCCCCTATCCTTTGCATCAGTTATGCATTCAGAATAACCCTTAAGCAATTCTCTTGTTCATGAAGAGTCACAGCACCTACTGTCACAGTGCCTCTAATCATGGTCAAACTCAACATATTTTAAGGAATATTTAATGGAACAAATAATGTGAACATAAGTGGATTTTTTCCTACGTGTAATCAGAGCTATGTTTTCCAGAGATACTTACCAAGCTTGACCACGTCAGCCGCAGATCAGCAAGGTACATAACAACACCTATAACTTCAAGCATATGTGTTTTACCCCTGATTACAGCTGGGCAAGTCATGTATCTAAGTTAAGTACATACTTAAAGGTTTTATGGAATCATGAATTTAATACATGAGAGTTTGAAGTTGGAGTTTGTTTGGATTTTTTTTACTTCTCCTGTTTGGCCTGATTTCTCCAGCACTTCTATAATTTTTGACCAATTATTACCCAATTTATTTTTAATTTAATTTCAAACACACCATATTTCCTCGCAGACAGAACCCTTACTTTCTCTCTAACAGATTTCTGTCTTGAAATACTGACCTATTTACCACTGGAAAGAAGTAAAATATAGGCTCTGGTATAATGTCTACTGAAATGGGTCTGGAACAGGTGCGGGATCTGACACACAGAGAAGCCAGTAAAATGCAAATGGTATTTAGTTATTGAGGCAAATTGCAGCCTTTAAAGCACCACCTGTGTGTATTTTGCAACATATCACGAAAGTGGTGAGAACCGTCCTCATTTATTCATGCGTTAACTTGTGACATTTGGCTCAGAACAAAAAGCTGTAGGAAAGGGTAAGTTATGAGATGTCAGGGAAAAATGATATGTCACACTGTAGGATGGGGCACTTTGTATTTTACTGTTCACTTCAGGGTTATTCCCAGCCCTGCAGCAAGGAAAAAGTCAGCTGGGGGGAAAGGATGGGTCATTTTCCTTGCACATGGAGAAAGAGAGCCCGGAGTTATGTTCATCCCAGTACCTTGCCAGCCCTACTTTCCCCTCCACTTCGCCAGAAAAACACGAAAATGCCTTTTCCCCTGCTTATTTCTGCAATGCAAGCTTTTCCATCTCCCATCTCCCCCAAGAAACTTGGCAAGAGAGAAATCCACCTCCTCCAGGAGGCCAGCGAAGGCAAATTGCACCCAAAATATTCTGAAGGTCTGTGAGCCAGCAGATCCCCCTGAGCTGGCAGATCCCCTGCCAGTGCATAGCACGCCAGGGGAGGATTAATCTCAGACCTACAGGTGGAGTGTCCCAAGATCATGCTTCCATTAGTGCCACAAACTGCTGGAGAGGCAAACAAATCATGTCCCATGTCAGCATTTTATATAAAGTTGGGTTTTATTTATTTATTATGTATTTAGACTGTTTTAATAGCTACAGAACCCTATTAACATAAGAAATTGCAATGCTGCTTCTCTATTTACTTCAATATATTTACCAGTAAAATCTGACAGCTGACAGCTTGTGAATGTGATGGTAATGTAATCATTACATTTACACTGGATAGAACACAACTTTCTGAAATCGTGTGACAATATTTTCAGATTTAAATGATGGTTTAGGAATAAAGACATAAGTATTTGTTTATAAGTAATCTATCTTGAATATGTTCATTAGTAATATTCCTGAAGGCTTCCAATAAAAGTTACTTGAGATTAATTAGAACAGAAACAGCTAATTTGTCTGCCTGAGTGGTTATCACGTAAGCCCTGACTTGACATAGCACCTAAATAAAACAAATATAAACCTGCCACAAGGATGTGAACATGCTGTCCCAAAAGGCACAACCACTTAACTTGTGTAATTGTCAGTATAGTCAAGAAAAGCTGTTCTAAGATTTGGTTTTCAACACCAGATTAAACAGCATGTCCAAACAGAGCAAATTAAATTAGGCTGCATCTAAATTAGACTTCTTCCAATGGCAAGATTACTTTACATCAACAGAAACATTGATCTGCCTCAGCAGCATCTACTAAAGATGACTGCGGAGCCAAGAGGAGAATTCAGAAAGCCACTCTCAGACCTGATCCAATTTCCCCCATCCTTAACGTAAGACCACACACAACCCAGTCTCATGGAGTTCAAAGGACATGGAAAGGACCCCATTGTTCCTGTAATACCCCAATGTTTCCATGAAATGTTGCCTATTATGGCCTATTCTGTTCGGTTCATCTCTTCTTGACATGAGCCAAATCTCTCTATTACTGCATTTATTTACTGAGCACTTGAGCAGAACTTTATCACTTAAAAACATCTCCAGCGTTGCAAGGCAATAAGCCCTAATGTGAAGAGATCAGTGTCAGTTTATACACTTCTCATTAAAGCATTCCAACAAAAAAAAAAACCCTTTAAAGGTCTCTGCTGCTGACCTTATTTTAGGATATAAAAAGATGACCCAGAAGGCTTAAGTTTGAAGATATCCCTGCTCCATCTTTTCAAGACCTCATTGTACAGCATGTACAAGTGGTAGGAGCAGGGGAGGGAGAGGAGAAAGCACTTTCCCCTGCTCGGAGGGACCCTCCAAGTCTCTTTTAAGGATGTGCTTCTGAAAGTTCCATCTGCAGCTACCATTGAATTCAGCAGGAATTTGAGGCTGGCAGCCAAGCTGAGGGTCTGAGGTGGATCTTGTATGGAAACCAAGGTCTGACTGGGGGTAGGTGGGACTTTTCTGATTTTTTTTTTTCCCCCACTTTGAGAATCTCAGAATTTACTTCTCTAAAACTTGCAGCATATGCTAAAATCCAGGCTGGCAGTTATCGATCAATTCTGATCAATGGCTCTGCAATCAATAATATTGCAGAGGAAACCAAACTTTTAAAATGAGGGCAGAGTAAAGGATAGGAGAGGCTTGGGGAATGCAAATCACCCTGTCCAGGGGTTTCCCCGGTATTCAGTTGCTACCAAAACTGTGAGGTGCACACAGCAGGCAGACGGCTGCGGTCTGTCCTGCTGGATGTGGTTAACAGATCTGTGGCAAATATCCCTGAGCTCCTGACTGATATACTTCTCATTTCTTTTCAGTTTTGTAGACAATAATTAAGGAAAAGGGGGCTTGCATGTTTTTATTGAAGCATGGAATCTATATTCTCTGTTTTGGGGGGGAAAAACCATTATTGCTGCCTTTTCAGAAATAATGTCATGAAATAGAACCACGATAACCATTTCTTCAAGCTCCACATTATCAAAATAGATTGAACCTTTTGTCACAAATCCACACTGTACAGTTGCAGAAAAAAAATGACAGAATTGGTACCAGCCACAGTAACAGATGGGGACTGAAACATATTTCTGAAATTTGCTGTATTCTGGAAGAAACAACAGTAGGCTAAGTAGCAATCTACGAATGTCATGAAACTATTCTTTTAATTTTAAAAAGGAGAATGAGGTAAGAATAAAATCCAGGACCATCAGTCACAGCTGTTAATGAAACAGCTGAGTCCGGACTGGATAACTGAAAAGATTCCTTACTCTCTGAACTAATTTTTATTGAGGATTTTTACCTTCTTGGGGGAAAATGTTCCTGAACCTGCTTGTGTTTTGAATAATTAACCAACACCATTCTGAAAAGTCACTGAGACATTAGCTGCTGCATGTGGAGAGACTGAACCCTGATCTGCCTTGTCCCAGCCTGCACTCTCCCCCTGGCAGCACAGGGTATTTATAGGTGTTTTCTCAAGGAAAGCTCTGTTATACCTTGACTCAGAAAGCAAGCCCCAATCAATGACATTACATTTTTGCCTGGGTTAATTGATGCTGTACATAAAACAAGTCTTGTTCTGATTTTCTAGAAAGGTGCTGGAGGTGAACTGTGTTGCATGGACTTAATTCTTATCAAGCAGGGTACAAAAGCAGTATAAGAGATAAATGTGTCACAGGAATAATGGGGGTTTTTGTTGAGTAAAGCTTCGTCTGTCTTGTGTCCATCCTTCATAAGGAGTACAGGTAACACAAAGTCACTGCTCCCAGCTGATTAAACAGCCAGCTCACTGCTAGGTGTTCCTGAAACTGGGCTAATGCCCAATAAACAACCTCACAACATTGTTCTTCGTACCATCAAGTCCCTGGGAAAGGTAGATCCCTCCCCAGCAGCCACAGGTGACTGTAACAAGCAGATGAGAAAGGAACAAACACATTGTGTACCAAATACTGCAGAATAACCACAGAGGATCAGCAGATCGGTGTAAGCAGAAAAACAAACCGCAAACCAAACCAAACCAAACCAAACAATAAGTTTGCAGTAAATGATTTGCTTCACTCCCGCTAGCAAAAAAATCTCCTTTTTGTTAAATACGGAGCTTCATTATGTATCTAGACAATTGCCTGGATAAATCTGGGACAGGCAGAAAAGTTAAGAACCACTGGAAAGTTAATTTGAACATTCAGAGATGGCTCAGAAATATTTTCTTCAGTTTTGAAATGGACATCTTTCCTAGTAGACAAAAAAAATCCCTCTTCATCCAAAAATAGGTTGAAAATGATCCAGGAGAAGAGCAGATGAACAAAAGGTCAATCTTTCCTCAGTTCTGTCACCCCTGTTTTGTATCACAAAGAGGTGGCATAAGGTGTGGAAAGAGAAAAGGCATCAGAAAGCTTTAAGGGAAGAGGGGGAGTAGAGAGGGGGCTTTTGCCAAAGAGCAGCCCAGAAAGGAGGGGTCCCCACGCAGCCAGAGTGGGGCACGGCTGCACCAGGAATGCTCCAGACCACAGGCATCACACACTCCCCGTGTCCTCTCCTTTGCACATTGCCAGTGTCCGAGTCAATCATGGGAAGACAGCACTGCATCACTCTGAGGCTTATGCACAGGAAAATTTAAACTATTTATTATTATGCCTGTAAAAAAGTTCTCATTATATTATTAACAAGACAACAGATTAACTTTTTAACATAGAAACGTGACAATGAAGGGAAAAGGAAGATAATGTTACTAATAATTAATTCTGCATGTTTGGGTGTTGATTATGAAAAAATCAGGAGGAGAGGAAGAAGACAAAAATCTAATTATAAAACCATCACCAGAAAGTGAAAACAGTACTGAGTTGTAAATAAACCAAGGAAAACAAATCAAGCCTTCTTCTGTGCTATGGAAGGGATATTTAAAATGAAAATATGTATGGTCTCAAGAAATGACTGAAGTCACATGAATTCTTAGCAGATTTCTTCTAAGAGAAAATAGAGTACTCCCTAACTTAGAGGACAGTACCTGAAAGGATAATTAAAGCAGCTCACAATGAGAAGTCCTGTATAAATACAAAGAGATGGGACTGATAAATAATGCACTCATTGAAATGTTGTTTTTTATTTTCCGAGGAACCTATAAAATCTCCACTCATTTGTCATCTCATTTTGTTTCAAGGATTTACATTTGTAATAATAATTTTATTAAGAACATTCAGAAAAAACTTCTCCACATAGGGACAATGCATCATATTGCATCTCACAGGCTACAGGAAAGTTATTTTCAGGTACAAAAATATATCCTGTGAAACATCTTCCCGTCAAGTTATTAGTGTAAGTACATTGGAAAGGGAAAGAAAATGTAAGCTGAAATATGGATCAGAAAAGAACTGAAGCACTGCCTTGACTGTGTGTCTGAACTGGGACCTTTAGCTTAACTTTTTGCTGAAGGAATTCCATATTGTTTTGGGACCTGTGTAAAGCACACCGACTCATTTTGGTTTTAAGATCACTTTTGCATCTGCAGACCTAAAGACAGTGCCTCACTGGTGATAAACCTCTCAATGGCTGAAGCTGGCTCTTCTGTAAGTGTGCAATGTCTCTTTCTCCAAAGAAATAGAGGAGCTCCTTGAGGCTGTGGTTACCACTGGCCACAGCAGGATTTAGCAGCACAGTGCTGGGTCCTGATACAGAAACTGTGCAAATGATGCTAAAGTGAGTCCATTGGTAAAAAAGCAAGAGAGAAAAGCTTGTCCCCCATTCTGACAGTTGTGGAAAACAGCACAGAAGTCAGAGTTCCCCACATGCAAAGGCAGGATCAGCAAAAGTCCATTAAGGAAGGCAACGGAGGAAATGGCAAAAGAAGAAAGGGAATGCATAAAAGATGAAGAAATGGGCCCAGAGCTCTTTGACAGAAGAGATACCATTTTCTCCAGCCCTGCTGGAAGGAATATTCTCCCACTGGTTTAAAATTAGGCTTCAAAGCCTCGATATTTGTAACACATAACCCCATTAAGATTGCTTAACTCTCACTCACAGAGATCCATCCTCCTGTAATCTCTGCATATTCACTCGGGCTTTTTGACATCTTTCCCACAAGGGCTGAGTACCAGATGCACAGGCTGGCAGGCAGAGCCCAGCTCCAGCAGGGATCACCCCAGATTACAGCTGGGCTCCTTGAGGGCAGAGCTTTAGCTGCTAACCCAGCCTGCGGGGCTGGGCACTGAGCAGACGCTGGCACACACTGAGTAATTTCCTGGAGGAATTTTACTTGACATTATCCTGGGTGTCCATGTCAGCACTGACTGTTCTTCTGGCCACCCAAGTATCTAATGGTGCTTCATCAAGCTGTGGCTGCAATCTGAAAATACACATATGTTTTCTAAACACAACTGTGCTTTAATTCCTTTTAACTCTGCAGACAGCACGCAGCTGTTTGGAGCTAATGGATGTTACTTCAGTTGTAAGATTGCTTGCAAATATAACGGATCATATAATGGCAAACGAACAAATACATTTTTATCAGCCTCTGAAATGAGTCATTCATCTTCTGGGCTATGTACTGAATCATGACACCAAATGATAAGTTTTATCTCTTTTACTGTCAAACTCAATCTCAGTCAAGCCCCAAATTGCTGAGAACACAAGTGAAGAGTGAGCTTTACTCCCGACTGAAAATGGAAGAAAAGCTGGCTAGCTGGCCTTTCCTTAAGTGGCTTTAATCTTTGTGGGGCTTGGCTTAAATGAAAGCATATGGCAGTGTCATCCCCCAACACCCCAGAGCAAGACCCCAGCACAGCTCCACTGGCTGGGAAGGTTATCAGCAAGCAGAGTGCCTGTCTGCCCTCTCTGCCTTCACCTCCTTACTTTTCCTAGGAAAAACATTAAGCATTCTCTAGTGACCCAATCCCACTCTGATATTCAGTTAAAGACATAAATTTCCTTTTATTACCTCTTTTAAACAAATCCAACTTTCCATCATACTGTACAATTAAAACTTAATTTTGTGTTAATCCTTGATAAATGATACCTAATATAAAGGTTGACCCTTGGAATAGGCTAACCTTTAAGGCTTTGATGAAAACCAAGCACTTACGACCTATAAAGCAACAGCTGTAATATCTTCATTTAACTCATGGATGGCCAGCTCATTTAAAAGCCATTGTATTGTAAAACTCAATCATTTCCTTCTGAACTACTTCAGCAAGAACATCAAAATTTGATAGTGATGAAGGTACCACATACAGGCATCCTAAAAATTACTATTCACAACAAAAAAGGAGCAAGATGGCAAACGTCCTTCTTGGGGGCAGGGCGCAACTTCTGGTGCTACCCATACTAGGAAATTCTTCAAACATGGAAATTTACACTCTTGTGATTACGAGCTTAAGATCTATCCTAAAATAAATATATTTTAAAATATCTAAGACCACGGATATGGAAGCAAGAGCCTGTGGCAGAAAAGAAAGCGAAAGAAGATTTATGGCAGGCTAATTTCATTTGAAATAACCTGGTTTCAGCCAGCCGAAGAAAACAGAACCCAAAGGAAATTTAGAGGAAATAACCCTTAGGTCAATTTGATATCTGTTACACTACGTGTGAAGAAACATCCTTCACAAAACCTGGACCCTCCAGTCATAGGAGAACTGATAATCAAAAGTAATGTGGAGGAGAAGTTGTTGTCATCATCAACAAGCACGGGCAGCCACTGCTGTCACCTACCCCTGCAGGCAGGGCACTCCTGGACCAGCCCCTGCACATGGGCTTTGGAGAAAGATTGTGGGAACGTGGGAAGTGCCCTGAGGCCATGAACCCGGGGAGGTGACTGTGCAGACACAGCTCTTCCCAGCAGCATCCCAACTCCCCTGCTCACCTGGGGCTGGCTTTGCTTTTCCCCGCTCTCTCTTTGCCCAGCCGAGTAAAGCCCGTCCCAGCCCTCACCCCAGGGACAGGGATGCTGCAACACCAGCTCAGAGTGCTCACCTCTGGGAACCCACAGGTTTGACATTGCATGACACCAGCTGGTGCATGGGGTGGGGATTTGCTTTAAGGGACAGGATCTGTGACCTTTCCAGCTTTGATCAGCACTATACTCCATGTATAGGCTTGGTTTTAGAGAGGTGAGGGCTCCTTAAAGATTCTGCTCAGCACAAGAAGCATGGAAGAATCCAGGCATGAAAACAATTTTAAACTGACAATGTTGCTGCCTGTTTTCCTTCTAGGATGATAGAAGCGCCTGGACATGATCTAGAGTCCAAAATATTTCCTAATGACATTTTCTCTGTGTTCCTTTATTTGTAAGACAACAAGTAAATAACTTATCTGATCCTTCTGACAACAATACCAGAAAAAAAAACATTCTTCTACTAATTTGTTTGGTTTTATCTGCCTATAGTTTCTACAGAAACCAATGTCACCTGTGATGCATCTCTGTTATAACCTCTTGTGGCAGTCTGTTTTGCATTTTCTCACAATAACCTTCCTTACAAAACAGATCTGTCATGAATAATAGAAATGCCACCACATTATGTATCTCTATTTCATAACATGTGATTCAATATCAAGAATGTCGGCTTTTTTTTTAAATCGATACCATTTTAAAATTACAAACCCTTGAAAATATTTCCCGCCAGGATTTTGAGGGCTGCATAAGTCATTGCAAAACTTCTGATCAACTAAATGGACAAGAAATGGGGGTCCACATCAATCGGGAAACGGCAGAATACACACACAAAAATACTTATCTCAACAACTCTGTGCAGAGACACTGAGAAACAAGTAACACTGAGCAAAAGAACGTGAGAACATTCCACAAACTTCTAATGAGAAATACCTAACAGTTGTGCACTTAGACTGAGATTATGTAAAGGAGCTTTAAGTATTGATCTCTGTTACACTCCACGTAATGTTCAATTTTACCTACTTTGTAGGTACTGCTTTGTAAAGAGGAAGTCATGTAAGCTGTCCAGCTACTTGAGGGAGAAAGAGGGAGAGCATGAACCTCTGAATTAAGGCACCAGCTTCTGCACGCTAAAATATAACTGTGGGTCAAATCCTCCCCTCAGCACATGCAGCAGAACATTCTTTCTAAAGATCCCATTTTAGTTGCGAGACACACCAACTCTGCACTGATCGTGAGCCAGTTCCTGAATAAAGGACTTTGGGCTCAGGTACCAAAGTTCTATTTCAGGTAATGCCAAAACTTCTGTCCTGAAAGCCTGTGGTCAAATAAACATAATGTAATCTTGATGGTAGTTACCTTGAGGACAGATGTGAATAGGAAGTGCCTCTACCACAGCCTTGCCTCAGCTGCAGATCTTCTGAGCGAGGCAATTCCAAGCCATACCTGCCTTCTGGTGGGAAATTCCTAACCCCGTGTAAATGTCCTTCTTCCAGGGCCAGGGTAATACGGCTGGATGTATCCCAAACACATATGATTGAGGTAGGAAATGGGAGTGCTCACCCTTCCCTGTGAAAGGGAATTTAAGAGAAGAATAATGGAGTTCACTGCATCAAAGTGACTGGGAAAATCCAGAAAGCGGGGATCCCACTCTGCATAATCCACTCCAGATCACAGCTGCAGTTCCTTGTCTAGCCTGACTCCCTGATCTCAATTTCTTGTCTTCATCATACCACACCTTTCTCCACAGCTGTCTACAGAGTATCCTTCCTGAAGATCCGTGGCTGAATTTATTCTGGCCGAAGAAGGAATTGATCATGGTTAAACCACTGAAGAGTGAGCAGCATCACTCTTCCTTTTCTTCTTCTGATTAATGTTATAGAAGTGAGGAGAGAGAAGCGGGGAGAGAGAGCCCTGCTTGCTTATCTGAGAAGCCTCTGCCTTCGGGAGACATTTGCAAGCTCTGGATAATATGTTGCACAGAGTCTCTCTACAGCTGAAGAAAATGACTGAAAATTACTGTCTCTCTCCCATTTTCCTGCTGCCCTGTTTAAAAACCATGCTCAACATTTTGCATGGTTTAGCACACCCCGAAACTGCCCTGTGCTTTCCCCCTGCGCTGTCAGGAAGCCCGAGGTACTGTGGCCACTCTGAAGCATTTTCTTAGATCTGTTCCTGAGCCGAGCGATGCTGCAGCAGTGTCTGTGACAATCAGCCTGACCACTGCAAACATAAACCCTTGCTTCTGCAGGTCCTAGCTAGCGCAGATGTGATAGAAAGAGTTCGGAGTAGCAAGGTAGGAGATGAACATTCAGCTTAAAATGAAAAGATTTTCTTCTACTGTGTGTCTGGCATTTACTTTATAACATCAACAACCCTAGTCCAAATTAAGCACAAGTTTTACTTCTCCTGTCTGATACAGAAGCAGCTGGACTGTTTCTTTGATAAGCTCTCACCACCCCTAGACCTCTAACCCTTTCTGCCTATTTCCCTTCTCCTGAAACAAGCAGAGGAAGATGGATTTTAGCAGCCTCCTTGCTCCACTGCAGAGCTCCCCTCCTGCCTTCTCTCACTGCACAGGCAATATCTCCCGTCCAAGTATTTCCACACATGGCTGGAGTCTGATTTCACCATCCACTTACCACACCTGCTCTTTCAGGCCAGGCACAGAAAAATGACCAACCTCCCTCCCCGCAGCCAGGGCTGTGTTCAGTCCTGGGAGCTGCACATGTGAATTATGCAAACCAATGGGCAGGTATTTTGGCACAGCAGCTAAAACAGAAAGAAATCGTGTAGGGCCTAAGGATGTTGCTGGTGCAAAGCCAGCTCCAGAGACACCCATCACGAGTCACAGAATAAACAGCAATGGGACTTGTCCTGCCTGAAGAAAAATGGAGGAACAATGATTAATATGTTGTAATGGACATTTTCATCCTTATCACTTCCAGACTGTGGAATGTTATTTCTGGCACAGAGATTCTTGGTCAAGTATGAAGAGTCATCGATTGGATAAAGTGCTTGATTTAGCCCATTTTTATTCTATTACAGAATGACAGAAAGAGGTTTTAGACAGGAATAAAATCAATAGAGGGGAAAAGTAGAATTTAAAATAACCATAGCTTGAAATGAAAATGATATATTTGTAATGTTGAATAAGGATTAATTAAAAAAAAAAGAAGTAGAAATCTACCATCATAAATCAAATAAGTATGAAAAATACTAGTTTTTTTAAAAAAAGTGTTCTTTATCCTTATTCTCCCCCTCTAAAAAATGAATTTTGCATTCTTTGACTTGAGCTGTCATAGAAGGGCTCCTCCATGGAATCAACAAAGCAGGAGGCAGCATCTCTGCTGCTCACCCTATTCCCCTTCTCATTAGGAGCCTTGCGTGCCATGAGATCCAGGAGCCTGGCATGTCCAGGAGGACCCTTCCCAAACAATGGGACACGGTACATGCTACTCCACAGATGATCCAAGGGGAGGAGATTGTCCTGACCACAGAACTCCACAGAACTGGTACAGGTACAGAAGATGGGGGGAGTAGTTTCCCTTTATTAATGCAAAATCACAGTAACTCCTGACAGGCTGACACCGGGCTTTTGGTCATACATCTGAGGTTGAGAATGTTCTCCAAAGGTGATTCATCGTTATTTATGTGAAATAATGTTACACAGTCCAGATTGAAGTTATACACTCCACATACCTGCATTCATCAGGCACTTTCAGTGCCTTGAAATGTTCAAAATGTACTTTTTAAGGAAATCAAATTAGGGCAGTGGCAGAGGAAGTGCAACGTTAGCAGTTACAACACTCCAGGACACTCTTCACTACCATGTATTAAACAAAACTCTCTATGACACATGTTCTTTCCTAAGTGCCACTAATCTGCAGAGCTGACCAGCTGAACTCCTGTGCACAGCACATTACAGGGGTTTCTTGAGGCAGGTTTAAAAGAGGGGGAGGGTTTGGGCTTTTCAGATCATCCAAGGAAGAACATTCCTTTTGTCATGGACAGATTGGCAAGAAGCAAGTTAACTGGATATTCCTCACACTGAAATATGTGGGGGGAGGATATGATCTCACCTGGAGCATCAGAAAGCAGTCTGGCTTTAGAGAAAAACAAGAGCAGCAAAAGTAATGTATTTCAGTTACTGAAAACATCACAGCCTGGCTGTGGTGGCTAAATTGGCATGGTCCCTGTGGCAGGCAGGGTTCACTGCCTTTGGAACAACCCTACTTTGCCCATGCAACTTCTCCCAACTAAATCTGGGTAGCAAAACTGCACTGTGGCCTCTGCAGGTTTCTCTCCCAGCACTCCCTAATGGGGGCTTTCTCCTCCTTGTCTTCCCCCACCTTTGCCCAGCCAATGGGGCCTGTAATGCTTTGGCACAGAACCAGCAAGGCAAACACTCTGCCAAACGTCAAGATCCTCAGCAAGAATAAACACAGGCTTATTCTTCCTTCAGTTCTATGATCAAAACTTCCACAGGGGGACTGATAAGACAAGGGGTCTGTTATTGTTAAACACTGCAAGTACACATGGAGTAGATTAATCTCCACTTTACTGCAGGGTAACTGATAGCTTGAGTCAAGTTAGAGAGATAGGAAAATGAGTTTCTTTCTTTACTTAATATTACATTAAGTTTCTTGTTCACCAGAACAGGAATGCAGCTCATAGGAGAAAAAACTACTTATTGGTAACTTAAGGAAGGGGATATATGACAAGTGGTAAAATCACAGGAAAGGGCGGAGAGCTCAAACATCCCATCACTGGGGAGGAAGGTTTCTAGTGAATGCAAAGAAAATTGCTCATAACTGGCACCACTGTGAAGCAGTGACATATTTGAGGGTCGGAAGGGACTGCTTTCATCCTTCTAGATTGTCCCATGAAGCACTGAGAACGTTCCCTTTTTCTCCCTCCAGCTGTCTTCATTGACCAAATTTCCCCATAAGCACAGAGCTCTGTCCTGAGAGCTTCTCTCTGGGTGAAAGAGGAGAGCTCAGAGAAGCCCTGCAGGTTTTCATGCCCACAGGACAGCCCACTCCCAGCTTTTGGCATAACAAAGCCTTTGCCCTGGGAGGCCATGGCTTTGTCCCTTTCTTAAACATTTGCTAGCTATTTTCTGTCATCCTCCTCCCTGCACTTCTCCTTCCACGCTCTCCCAGCCCCTGTCCTCCATTTATCCTTTACTGGAAGCCAGGGAGACTTGAAAAGGTGACACTGTGCCCTGCCCAGCACAGGTAAACATCACCAGTCTTCCCTCAGAACACACAAGAGTCTGTATCGCGGGCCCTTCCATTGTGCACCAAGGCCAGGGCCAAGGACAAGCTTCTTTGTAAAATGGAGATCCAAGAGAGAGGGGGGAGAGGGTAAGTCAAGCACTTACTGAAGTCAATGAGCAGGATCAAACCTCTAATCTGGGTAAACAAAATGCAGAAAATGACATTGATTGCAGATTGACTTTAACAATGAATAATTGTGCCTTAATGTGCACATAAATGTGATAAAAATCAAAGCAATATATTCAAAACAAAATAGAAGAAAAAATATAAAGGGATATTTTACAACTGGGCTCCATTACCTTCTATCCTAACGAGATTAAGTAGTAATTGCTCTGTCAAGAAAAAACATAGTGGTCTCAGTGAATGAAAGATCATGATAGGATCCTGTTATATTATAGGCTCAGGTCTATCTGGAGAGCAGTGAAGAGATTTTTCTGGCATTGCAGAGCCAATTCTTTTTATTTTTTAGTTGTTTAGTATCAAAGGCCTTTCCCTGGAAATGCAGTTCTTAGCAATAAAAGCATTCCTCTTTAGCCTTACCTGTAAGCCCTGCTGAAGTGAGCAGCAGGTTTTTTATTCCTACACTTTAGTACAAAAGTATCTTGAAATCAGTACTGCTTTTAAGCAAGCTTTCCTGGTCTATTTTCTTACTGGTGATGTAAGGCCTAGTTTGTCATGGGATTTTAGGTATTGCACTCAATCATCTCAAAGTGCAAATTTCAGTATCATCTAACATTAATGAACAGTGGAGAAATACAGTAGTTTGCTAAAGTTACTTGAACTTTCATTGTCTTGATGGTAACAGAAGTTTGTTTAGGCTCATAGGCTACACGGAGTCGTCAAGAACTAGACACCAGTATCACACTAGAATTCAATGAAAATTAAGTCATTTCAAGGTATCTTTGAAAGTTTCTTCCTTAACTGTTCTTTGGGCCTATACATAGAATATAAGGTGAACAAAAGACAATAGTTGAATTCACATCTTCTCTATAGACAGAGAATACTGGGTTTCTTTGGCATAATATTAAACTGCACTAAGATAAAAACAACAACTCTAGAATTAAGTAGTAGGTAGAAGAAATTCACATTTTCTTCTTTTTCTCTGAAGTCCTCGAGACAGGTAAGAAAATAAATTTCAACTTTCTGAGACACATCCACGTAGAATAACCTACTCCCCAGAAGGCTTGGGGTTACTCACATCACTAAAGTAAATGTAATTTGACTATAATGGGATGATCTCTCTGGAAAATGGTGGTGGACACCAATTGTAAAGCTCACCTTAAGGCATGAGCTCCCAGCCCATTTGTTTGAATCCTGCATGCTGATACAGTGACAGTGCAATGTAGATGGAACACGTTTCTACAAGTAGCTGGCTTCAGGAAGAGAAGCTTGGGACAGAAAGGCCTGAGGAAAACAAAGAGGGTTGAGCTGGTGCAAAAGATGAAAATGGAATTTAGGTTTGGCCCTCCTTATTTAAGGAAGCAAAGCAAGTGAGCTTCACTCATAAAACAAAATAGGGAAGGAGCAAAGGCTGCTTCTTTTGTTCGAATAACTCAGCTGGCACCGGTGAACTCACCCCTCTCCCATTTTCCTGCTGGCTGCCTCCAAACAACTGTACTTGACAAATTACATCAGCAAGTCCAATCTCATGCCTTGTGCATGAGGCTCCATCATTTGATCCAGTGCAGCTGCTGCAGGTTTTGTTCCCATCTGCTCCCTGCTAAGGTCTGTAAGACAACAGCCTCTCCACTGGCACAGGCGGTGAGTGCCAAGAGCCTCCTCACTGCACGGTGGTGAAACCCCGCGCTTCTGGGCTGTGAAATGTCGTATCAAAGAAAACCAGTCTCCTACTTGCCCCCTCCTTATCGTGTGACCATGTCTGTTCAGTTGTGGGAACCCACCTGTGGAATGTCACCTCTGGGAAAAGCAAGCATGAGTGTCCTGGGGGGGATCTGCCTCACTGTACCAACACCCCTTTCAGGAGGTGCAGCATGAGCCATCCTCACTCTCACACCTTTAAAAGCCAGACTCACAAACTGCTGAAGTCACTCGCCACAGACCATACAGGAACAATAAGAGGCAAGCTAAACACTCAGATTATAACAGTGCTCTAACAGCAATTGAAAACACCACAAATTAAAACATCTTTTTGCCTGTTTGTTTAAAGCCATCAAAATACCACAGACAAAGAGCCAATGCACCTCCAGTCATCTGTATGGGACCATGCAGGTGAAAGATAGCTCACTGCCACAGCCGAACCAAACAAGAACTGCAAAACTGGAAATAAAAACCAAACGAAAACACCCTAAAGATTCAGAGTAATGACAACAACTGTAACAAAATAGTGCATATTTCCGTTATCCTAAATATTCGTAGTTGCTTAAACACTTTTCCCTAAGACATTTACATGACTTTCTATTTTTATACACTGGTAATTGAAGTTTATAATTTACATATTACAGTGCAGTAGAATCCAATTATAGCAAATCTACAGAGAGGCTGTATTTATTTCAGGAGGAAGATACCGAGGAACCATGTCAACACGTAGCAACATAATGACTTGCTCACTTTCTGGCTTTCATGCAAAACATTGTAATGATTAGGTTTCAGACACTGCGCGAGGATACTTAAGGATGAGCTATAAAACCATTCCACATCTGTGCTTGTTTTATTAGCAGAACCATTTCTGGGAAAAACAGGAAAGCAAATGCTGCTCCTGCTGCTAATTCTGGATAACTCTTTTATGTCACTAACCTCATTACCAAACACTACTACTTGTAATCCTTTCTCCATCTCTTCCTTTCTCTGCTAAGTATAAATTTCTTGTCATTTCCCCCATCAGCGCTGCAACATAATTATAACTAATGTTAATTGCATGGGTTTTACATTCCATGTAAACTCAGTTATGGAGGTGGTTTGTCTATGGTAGATCAACGGAGAATAAATAATAGAGAAGGAATGAAAAATGGAGAATTCATATCACTTCTGAGATTGGCCAGGTTGGAAGAATAAATTTTTTTTTTCCAGATAACCACTCAGGTTATTGCTACAGTGATCACAAGTGACAAGCACCTTGATCTGAGTGGGGCTGCTCACAGGCAATTGCTGCTCCAGACAAGGGCTATTACTAGTGCTCATCAAATCCCAGACTCCAAAGTTCTGTTTCTCACTGGAGCAGCAATTGCAAGCCACCTTGCATGCATAATTTTATGCAGGTAAATTCAACAGGACTATTAAGCCTCCTGTGAATTAAGATATGCTTAGATGATTTTCTGATAGACTTTGCATGAGCTGAGATTACCAAAGCTCCTGAGGAAACGTGGGAATCCAACACCCTCATTCATTTTGGAAACTTCAGGCTAATGACCCGAATATTTGCAATCTTTCCTTCCCTGTGAATCTGCTGTCTTCGGGAAAATATGGTCACATGCTACTGTTATATTTTTTGTATCTCTCTCATCTCTGCTCCACAAAAAAAAAAAAAAAAAAAAAAAAAAAAAAAAAAAAAAAAAAAAAGCTGGCATGATTGTTCATGAGCCATTCTTCAGTCATTGTAACGAGCTTGTGCTTGATTAATTAATAACATCAGTCAAGGGTAATCAGGGAGGCACGCTACTCCCACTTCCCCATTGGAAAACTGCACCGGCTGGCTGCAGAGCCAGCTTGAACAATGACACTTTGAAGTCGATAACTCTCTGTGCTTTCTTCCCGAGTAGCAAAATTAATCACGTTACCCCTAAAAGCTCTGTTGTATCTTTAAAGTCTCAGAAAGCATTCGGCATTATGGGAAAACCAAGTGCTGTTTCTCTGTCTCTGCCAGTAGCTTCCCTTTCAGTGCCTTGATAAAATGACGGTCCTGTCACAAAGAAGGGAAGGGAGCATCTGTGGCAGGACTTGCCAGCATCCTGAACAGCTGCATGCACTCCAGCTTCGTATACTTTTCCCACTAAAACTGTGCATAACTGAAAGTGATGCAAATAACAATAAAGCTTGTGTTCGGGGAGCCTGTAATATCTTTGTAGACAGATACATTTTTCTCCCCGAGACTGATGAGAAAGGACTATAAAATAAAAACTTGCTTCATTCCTATTACAAAAAAATTCAAAACCAATGCTGCCAGCTAACCATTAACTGAAAAATAATGAGGGCTAATGAAATAGCAAGAGTCCAGATCTTTCAGTGCTCAGACAGGTCTCTTAAGGGAACTGAAAATTAATTAGCCTGAGTTGACAGCAGAAAAAAAGGTACCCAAGACACTGGAAGGTGGGGATGAGCTGTCAGAGGAGTAAAGAACAGATTGACAGACATCCTTATATGAAAAAGAGTAATTTAGGGGTTAGAGAATAATTCAGAAAAATGTTACAATAGTGGGAAATCATTATAGAAAAGTAGTGCTAAGCAGGCTCTTATTCCAGCTTTAGGACTGTTCAATGGCCCTGTATCATCAAGAAGAGGGTCAGAACAGACCAGTGTAATGGTCCTGTCTGGCTTCAAAACCTATGACTGTATTAAAACCATCCAGACTCTATGCTGCTGCAATTCTGTGTTCCCAAGTAACTCAGTCAGGACTTTTCCTTTTCTGTGTTACAAAAAGCTCATCCTCCAGAGATGTGAATTCCCCACTCCACCCATTTGCTTGTACGCAGGTAACAGGATGGTCCCAACAGCTGGGCTTGGAAACAATCCAGCAAAGCCTTGGAAACTGATTCTGTGATCTGTGGGTTATAAGCACTTCAACTCAGGGCCTTCTGACAGTCCTGCCTTGGGCAGGGGACTAGACTAGACGAGTTCCAGAGGTCCCTTCCACCTGCATTTTTCTAAATATCTCAACAAACACCTCAGCACAGGAGCAGGTAAATGTAGTAAATTTTTTTTATTTCACCTGCAAGTGAAATCTCTCTCTGCATTTTACCTCTGCATTTATTCAAAACTGACCCAACCCAAACATGGATGAAGATCTGCAGGCAGAGAGAGCAAAATGCCAGTCCTTTGAAAGGTCTCCACTCACCACATTCAGAGCAGGTCCGGGGAACTAAGCCCTTACAAAATGTATCTGTAATGTCTTTTTTTTTTTATAACAAGCATGGTCAGAGGAGAGGTGGTATCACTGGCACCTCTAGCTTACACAGCAGCTGAGCAGACAAGAGGACTTGCAGGACTCAAAGGTCTCGTGGGAGAGCAGTGCAATCCCAGACTGACAGGCTCAGAAAGCTTCATTCCCTCCCACAGACTGGCACTGCACAGAAGGAGATGCCGGTGTTAGAGGACAAGGAGGATGGGGCAGGGTCCTGTTATCAGGGGCCTCAAGTGCTTGGGGTAGAATCACAACTTTTGATACTTGAACTTGATCGTTGCTGCAAAGAGGAATCAGGAACTGGGGCCAGGACACGTGGAAAAGCAACCCTGGTTCTGGCTGCACACAAGGACATGAATAAATCTATGTCACAGAAATCTGTCATTTCTAAGATATTCGGCTCTGGACAAGACAGCAAAAATCTGAAAACCAGGAATGTATGAGTCTAAATGTATCTCACATTAAAACACCAGGCAGTAGCAGATATTCTGATTAGAGTGGGCTTTTTTGGATGGAGGGGCATAGAAGTAGGCCTACACAATCAAATTAACAGACCCTTACTAGGACAGAGTAGCTCTTTGAGAGCAGGCTGAGGCTCTGGAAGGATCAGCTCAACACCGTCTAAAAAAATAAATGGAGTACCAAACGGTGTAGTGCATGCAAATTTCTTGGATAAGAACCAAGAAGACTAAGAAAGGCAGGTCCCTCCACTTGACTTCTTGTACTTTTGATTACAGAAGAAGTTTACAATGATGTCTTTGCTTAATAATATATCTCTGATATGATACATCATTTACTGATTGTTTAGTGCCTGCAAAGCTCTGCATTTCAATGATGTGCACAGTATGTACCCATATAATGCCTTACAGTCAGCTTGATTAAGAAAAGACACAGCTACACAGAGCTACTCCTTGTTTATGTTACATTTCTCAGTCCAAGCCTATCTGCATCAGAGTTCCTTGGGAACAGCTGGGATCATTAACCAAAGCTCATAAACCCTTTTGCAGCATACAGGGAGCAAAAAAGAAAACTGAGTAGGTGTAACCTCCTTTCAGAATCACTGCCCCACATTATGGCCATTTCAGGGATTCCTCTACCCAGCAGTTTCATGCTTGTTACAAAGGTCACAACAATAAGCTCAGCACCTTTAATTCAGATTCATAGGTCAAGATGTCTCAGCTAATTGAGAGCTTGCCTGGATAATCTGCTCAAGTGCTTCATTGTGATTTTGTGTAAAGCTATCAGATGCTGCTGCTGAAGAAGATTATTGCATGAAAAAACTGAAATAAACCCTGAAGTATTCTGTTTAAGCACTTAGACACACGCAGGAGATTGTTACTTTCAGTGCTTCTTGGAATGAGCTGAGACTGCCATATCCCCTGCTCAGAAGGCTCCTGCTAAGAGCTGGTGGAACCCCATCCTGGCAAGCAGAGTCTTTCCAAGGTCCAAATGTACAAGTGGAGAGAGTTCTCATGTCTGCATGTGTTCCAATAAACCAGCAGGGTGATTTCAGTCTTCGGTCCCTTCTCAACTGAAAACCCTAAGGACTTTTACAGGAGGAAAAAGAGCAGAAGACAGGACACATAATTTGTCTTGTCCACACTGTATTTGTAAGAAAGGTGCAGAAGGAAGGTGCAAGCATTGCAGTGATCCATGTGTGGTGCTCTGAGAACCAGTGTGGTTTCTAAAAACCATTGATTGCCAGTTCTGCAATGCACTCAGTGCCCTCTCTACAAGGCTTGCAATAATTTCTGAGCTGATATTGCTGGGTTTCATGGTCTGTGAAAAAAAAAACAGGGGAAACCAGAAGATTAGATGGAAAAGACTTAGTCTATCCTTGATTTGAAGAAAAGCTGGAAATTTCAATGATATCTTGCATTTTCAATCCCTGAAATTAAGGCCTGACATTTTACCTGGCAGCATCTGAGAGAAAGAAACATCCCTGCGTATCCAAAGTTTCTCTGAAGAAAGGATCTGGAATATGAGCCAACTCCTGCCGATAAAATGGACCCTGAAGTGCTCTCCCCAGGGAATTTCTGCACACAGGGTACAGAACATGCATCCCGGAGTGATTACATCTCTTCCTCCCTGCTCCCCTGTTTTTGGAGCACAGCCATGCCTTGCCCTTTCCAAGAGAATTTACAGGGTGCCAGTACAGCCTCAGAAAAGCATTTCAGCTGGAACGGCAGATTCAAAATGTACTGCCAGAAGAAGGAAAAAGATTAGAAAGCCAGGATTATTCAAAGTTATTAATTCTGCCTCATGAGTACAATTACTAATTAATCATGGGGAAAAAAAACGGAAAGAAAATCAATCATTATCAGCCTGCCACATGTGGACAGTTTCCACCCTCACAGAGTGGCAACACCCCTACCTGGTCTGGCATTGGGTCAGCTGATACTTAGTTTGAGGTTAAAAGACGTCAGCATCTGAACTGGCACAAGCAGCTTTCCTTTCTCATCCTTCCCCAGGCATTCCCAACCATTCTCTCAGCTGCCCTACCACCACTGGTTTGGGAGCCCTTTTGATGTGATTTTTAATCCAGATCATTCCCTAATCTGATTTACCAGGCAGCACTGCAAATAATTGCATCAGTACAACCAAGGGGGAAAAATAAGACAGCAACTAAATTGTTATTTGTGGGGGGGAAAAAAAACAAACAAAAACTTACTAGAGGACAACCTTAGATTTATATGAGGGAATTTCTGGCCAAAGTTTTTATTAAATGTTTATGTCAAAAGTTTTGGATTAATACTGAGGAAGTTTCATTTTAACAATTGCAGGTCATTACATCTGTAATGATTGCTGAGAAGCACATCCAGCATATCCAGTATTTCCATAGCAAAAGTACTTTGAAGTCAGGGACTAGTTCTGAGACTTGTTTTCTCCTTTAGAAAGACATTTAATGGAAGATAAAAGACTATAAACAGTGCAGCACAAATCTTCAGTACAGGAAAGAATCAATGCAAAATCTCAGATAAAGTCTGCAAATTGCAGTCATGTGCATCAGAGCCAAATCCCACTTTGCTTTTACACCACAGCCCTATTGACTAAAGCAGGATTTCTCCTGTGAGAAAAGCGGATTCCAGGGTTTTGTTTAGAATATCTATAATTAAGTTAGTAGCAAATTATATATAATTGCAATTTTATTGTCTTTGGATGTAGTATCATTACATTTATCCCTGATGGAGTCTTAGAGATCCCAGTTTTCAGCAACCTCAGGCCCTTTCGGTGCTCTCATTGATTTTTAACGAGGGCAGGACTGGCTTCATGTACACTTAGAGCTAACGATGTATGGGGCCATTCTAGAAGTGGGAGCTGCATATTTGTTCCTAGATCAAACTCAGCAGGGAGAACCTGACATGTACACGGACAGAAAACTCTTTTCTTGAGGATACCAGGTGCTGCAAATGATAAAGACTCAGGCAAACAACAAAGAGGAAATGCTGGCCTTTGGGTAAAGGTACTATGAAATTAGTGGGCATCACACGTGCACATCTGTGGACAGAATTAGGTTTTTACAGAGCCACAATATTGAAATCATAATATGATTTTAACTTGAAAGGAATAGTTCTAAAAATTAAACAAATAGCTATAAATATGATTAAAAGTCTAAATATTTCAGAGCAAAAACCTTTCCATAAAATATTAATGTTTAAAAGTCTCCTGTGGTTATTTCCAGTAAATAAAAACATCCAAAAAAATATCTCCAGCTGAAACAATTCTGAAATATCATAAATAAAAAGTCATTCATGGTCCTTAATGTTCTACCTTACTATAAAAAGAGGGGAAATGTTAATAAAGCAAACCCTGGTCCATGGATAGAAATACAGTATTGCTGAAATAGTCTTTATTTCTCTGCCAAAACTACTTGTGGCTCTGTGCTGGTTCCTGCTCTCTCTGTTAAAGGGACAAAAGCATGAGTATTGTCAGAATCTATTTCTAAATAAAGATGAGCTGCTAGAGATGCCGGATGTTCAGCCAACCACATTTCAGAAAAGAATTCAAATCATTTTGGTTTGATTGCTTATCTTCCCCTCCTAAGTTAGCTTAGACTGACAAAATATTTCCCAAGACAGCACTGGAATTGCAGGTGATATTTAGTTAGATCTGCTCCTCAGAGCTGGCATCTGCTTCCACTGACTTTGGTGAAAGTGCTAATGTGCAATTTAACCTCAGCGCACAGAGCAAGGTGCTTGCGTTGCACAGGCTCTGGAACAATGTTTAGGGACAGTGAGACTGATTTACAGTTTTTACTAAAGTTTTTTTTTTTTCCAAAGCACCAGAGAATCCAAACTGGTCTCCCCTTGAGGCCTTACTGGGGAACCAGAAGTTTGACAACATCGATACCCCCAGATTCACTGCTTCAGGATCTGGTCCCAGAGAGGTTTGTGCAGCACACCTCAGACTATGTTATTTCTAAAATGTCTCTGTTTCCTGTGAGTGAAGCCTACAATCCTTTGTCATTAGCATGAAAGTGTTCTTTTTTCCTGTACGTTACAGTGTTTAATTAACTTTCTTCAACGTCCTTGCCATTCCTCATGCTGAGATATATGGGAGGCAAATCAGTACAAGATGGCAGTTCTTTGTCTCTCCTGGAAAGGCAAATTGCTTCCCTCAATTACAGGTTTTCTTCCTTGTTGGACCAATACACACAACCCAGAATTAACTTACTGCAGATGTAAACACCATTGTGCATCCCTGGTGGGTTCTTTGCCCACATCCCAAGATTTTGGGGTTTGTCACCACCCAGGTATGGAAGCAGGAGCCGTTGTCTCTCACCATCTAATCAAGATAATAATTACAAGCAGTGGGTCTGGAGCTAAGAAGAGGAAAAAGGCTTTTCAATCACTGCCTCTGCATTTCAATCGAAGCCCCATGCTGTACAACACTGGAGAACAAGGTGTAAATCAGCTTAAGAACATAGTTCTGCATTCAATGCGTTGTGGTTTACAGCTCCCAAATGACCTTCATCTATCTTCCTTAGCTGTAGAGGTGTATAATTGAACTAAAGAGAGCCTTGAATAATGAGGTTGAGAGTGGCAGCTCCGCTGCTGTTGCTTAATAGCGTACCAGCCTTGCACTTTGTTTTCTGATATGTAACAAAATACTGCAGTGGGTCCAATTCTTCAGGGTGACACTTGGTGATAGTCTCTCTTTTAAAATAGAAAAGAGCAGGGGGTTTGCAGGAAAAAAAACTCCTATAAATCTTTGGCTGCAACTAGGCTCCCAAAAATACAATTATATGAACCATTTTCTATTCAATATCTGCCCACAAAAGCTCAGAGAGACAAATAGCAATTATCTGCTCTTCTTTCAGTCATGGAATCTATTTCTTTAACTTTTCAGCTTTCTTGTGAAAGATTCCCTGCTCGGCTCAGAGGAGTACAATGTGACACCCTATAGCAAGATTCCTGTACTGAAACCAGAATGAGCAGAGGTGAAGTCTCTCAGAGCAGCCTTTCAAGCAACAGGACCTTGTTTTCAGATCATACTTTTCCTATGTTTCTGTGTGCTGGAGTCATCCTTTCTCTCTGTGGCGAGATTAACATTAGGGAGCTGCAGTCTCTTCAGCCCTTCAGCCACTCCTTACCCCCAGCTCATTACTGACAACTGCTCTGGAGTAAAGGTCTGGCAGTCCAACAGCCCTGGATCAATGCAAGGCACCTCCCAGCCAAGTGGCTGTTAGAAACAAATGTTCCTCTCGTGGCATTTGTGTTGATTTCACGGACACTAAAAGACTTACTCGTGCATTTACAGCCCCAATTAAGCAGTCACTGCTAACTGCCTCCCTGTGCACCAACAGCGGCTCCAAGCCCGTGCAGGATCTGAGACGCCCAGAGCAACCCGGGACAGGGCTCCCAGACCACCCAGGCACAGCCCCAGAAGCACTCAGGTGCTCCATGGATCCACCCAGTGGGAGCAGGGTAGCAGAGGTGGCAGCCCTTGAGCCAGTGAGGGAAGCTGGAGAACAGGAGGAATGTGTGATGCAGCAATTAACTTCTGGAGAGGCATGTCCCTGGCTGAGGAAGGGAGGGACAACCTACTTAGCTCACATGTCCAGCTTGTGGGATGAAACCCTACTCTTCATTCCCCACCTCTCCAAGACCCCAGGAAGCACGGTGGCAGTGTTCCCTCCAAAATCTCTATCAGTCTACCTCACACACACAAGAAAAAAAGACAAATTGTACATCATACAATCAGGATATTCACTCACTAATTATTTACTCTCCTTCCCCCACCACTTTTGTTGTTTGCCTGCTGGACAGGGCAGGTTTATTCAGGGTTGTTGGACTGGCATATTTCTTTCGCAGTGTTCACACAATATTTCACACAGACCATAGGAGAGAAGCGCTGCCTTCAACAGCCCCGTAACTGAGCTCTTAGGCAATGTGATTTCTCACACTTTCATCAGAAGGGTGATGCAGGTGACAGTAGTGAACCAAAGAGTATCTTGGAAAACAGCAAGACTAAGTCCTGTTGCCCAGAAAAATGTCAGGAGATAAAACTCATTATGGGTTTATTAATGCAGCAACATTTCCCAGAGTGAGAGGCATGCACACTTGAGATACACAGAGTCACCAGGAAAATTAACCACCATCCATTCGGATATTTCACAGGAAAATCTGCCATGTAAAATTGCAAAAATATAAGATAGATTTCAAATATAAATGACCCAGTCTGGCTTTGTACCACTCACTATTGATTGCTAAAATACACATCTCTGACAGGAAAAAAAAATTGGGCTTATCAAATTTATGTTTTTCCTGGCTCTAGTATTTCAAGTTGCCATTCTATCCTGTGCTAAATACCTCCAAAAATATTAAATGGTCACCATGCCCACGTAACTTTATTGTCCTTCATAGAAGTAAGCTCAAGTTGGCTTCACTTGACTCACATGTTAAATTTTTTTAAAGTAAAATAGTGGTACCAAAGGCTGCAGGTGTATGAAATTGTACTATATAAAGTTGTAAGTGAAGTGCAGTAATATATAAATGCTTGGAAGATTAAGTAATAGTGAATTAAAAGCCTTTAAGGGCAGTCTGATACAAGCACTGACTTAAGAGAGTAGGTTTCCTTACCTCTTAATGGATTTTTGTTTGCA
Source organism: Eulacestoma nigropectus (assembly GCA_013397775.1). Classification (NCBI taxonomy): domain Eukaryota; kingdom Metazoa; phylum Chordata; class Aves; order Passeriformes; genus Eulacestoma; species Eulacestoma nigropectus. The sequence continues at coordinate 469,244 of VZTE01004910.1, read as the reverse complement.
AGAAAAGGGTGCCCAGTCTACTCCTAAACCTGATATGAAACACAGTTCTGAGCAAACTTCCCTCTTCCCAAGGCCTGACTGACATAACAGTTTTGTCAAGGCTGAATTTTTCCCCTTCAGAAAGGACAGTATCCCTTTGTCAAGGTTTAAATACATTAAAGGAAGATGAGGAAACACAGACTGGCAAGAGTTACAGCTGCCCCTTCCCTGGCAGGCACGTCGAGCAATGCAGCAAACGCTGGTATCTCATTTGTGTCGTGGGATGTGGCTTTGCCACAAATCTGAAAAATCTCATTAGAGAGAAAGTAATAAAGGTGGTAACACTGTCCTTTGGGACTCCTGGCCTTTAAATAAGTACAAGAAACCTGTCTAGAAAGAATAAGGCAGGAAGCATTCGTGACTTTTTCAATTTCACACCTCCAGTACCTGCCTACATTGGTTAAACTCAGCACTGTGCTCAGAGCCTGATGCCCTCCTTGCATTTGCTCTGGACTCCTTTATAGGAAAGCACTGCTGGATATTATTTTCCAGCATGATAACACTGACACACCAGTACATTTGCCCAGGAATAATGAAGAAACAGTCACTTTTCTGTCTGATGGCCTATGTTACTGTAAAGAAGTGCAAAGGTAAACTTCACTTATCTTTGGATTCTTGCTTGTGAAAAAGGCTCTGCTCTCAGCTCTTCCCCTGTGAGTTTGCCACAACACCCTTGGCTCCAGCTCAGGGGAGTTACTTCGGGTTGAGACCAGTTTATCTGAAGCACAGGCTGTGCCTGTGGGCTGCTTGCCATCAGCCAGCAGCCTGGGGAGGACTTTAAAACTGAACAGAGTGAGACCTCCCATCCCTTCATCCGTCTGCACCACCGCTTGTGACAATGGCACCAGGCTCAGGCACTGTGAATGTTCAGAGCTACTGATCAGTTTAGGCCCACAGGGGAAAAAATACATTTGGTTTTGTGGGATTGTGCCTTGTATTCAAAAGTAAGAGATAAAGACTTTGGAATCCCTCCTCTCTCTCATGCAGCATGGCTTAAACAGTTTCCAGAAGCCCAAGCTTTGTAGATAATGAAGTTACCCCAAATATGATGATACCAGGGAGGTTTATGCTCTCTGAAATTACTAATTTACCACCACTACTTTATCACACATTAAGTTTTTGGACAGACTCTTAATTGTTCCAATTTACTACAGTTCTCCTAAACTCTGGAAAAAACCAGAACTGTTATGAAGGAGATAATTCTTCCTTTTCCTGACAGAGACAGAAGGATACCATGCATGGAGAACCTGAATCAGAAAACAGGAAAACACTTTGAACTGGCAGCATCAAGGCAGGTATTTTATTGATCTGACTTTGGCCCTTGGGAAGTTGGTGCAGCTGGAGCAGGCTCGAAGGATGTGCTGTATCCAGGACATTGGGGTTGCTGTTTGCAGCCTGGCAATAACAATCTTTAGCCTCAATTATCAGTACAGAACTCAGTGCTTCAACTCTGCAGGTCACTGTAGTAGGCAATACAGTAGGAAAGGAGCTTCAATTCTAGCAGGGAATACCCACTGCCCACATAAAGTAGTTTTGCAGCTGTTGCAAGCCACACAGACCTGTGAAATCTCAATCAGCAGCCTCGCTCTGGCTGGGAGATAGCTCAGTCACTGTCACAGACACACACATCTTGTTTAGTTGCACCTCACTTGAAGATTTTTCATTGTAGAAGTGGCTTCCAGAGACTTGATAAAGCTTTCTGTACACACACGTGCTTCTTGCTTGTGTGAGGACTTACAAATAAAGAACACAGAAGAAGCCTCGCCATCTATTTTGTCTGCAGCCAGAAACAGGAGGCACCCCCAAGCACACAGCCCTGTTCTCATCTCCCATGTCACACATCAGGGCAAGATTCTCCTGAATGACTGAGCTGCTTTTGCTCAGACACACCCAGACTGTGGCACACGAGCAACTCCTGCCTGCTCCAGGCAGGGCCTGCCAAGGAGGAGATGCCCAGCGGGGTCTGTCACTGCAGCCTCCCCTCTCCCAGTTTTCTGTTGGAAAGCCCAACCTACGCTTCACCTCTGCCTTCACTCAGTATTTGCACTGAGGCACAGAAGAGACTATTTCTCTTCCAAACATCTCCCCCTCAAATGGAAGAATCAACCAGGATCCAAATCCAAAGCTTTCCACGCTGCCTTTAGCTGAACCCCCTTTCCCTTCGTGAGTGGCGTCCCTTAGGGAGGTGTCCTCTCCCAGGGCTGCAGCCAGGCACCAAGGACCCACTGTACACAGAGGAACTCCCCTCCTCTTTGAGGGTGGCCTCTCAGTCTGATAAGGGCACTTTGAACCTCAGTCAAGTAGATTCAAACTTTATTATAAGCAGCCAATATTTTAGCCAAAACCATCAAAATATGATCTCCATTTCCTGCAGAAAATCCTGTGATTTACTGCAAATACTTATTAACTGCAATGGATAAGGTGTTCTAATCATCTGAAATAACTGCAAACCCATCTCTCCTGCTAGGCCATCCATGAAAAGAGGCACCAACATTTGGCAAACTGATCAAGCTTTGCCAAATGCTGAATGCAGGCAGCTCATCAGGCGATCTGTTTGTTTTTGTGGGATGAAGACTCTGACCCGAGTAAGGAAGAAAACACAGAATTGTTATATCTTTTCCTAGGAATGCTTTGAAAATAAGTGCCTTTTGGTGCCTTTTGGGCCCTTCCAAAGGCAAACAAGCTGCTCCTGAAAGGAAGTACCATAAGTGCTCTCTGTCAAGAGTGTTTCAGCTGACTGCAAAGGCAGCACAAACTCCACCGAAGGCAAAGGATGCACAGCTCTCTCCATCCCCTCTTCCCAGCCATCCCAGAAATACTGGGCACCTGGAGGCCAAAGAGACAGAGTCCCCCTCACTACAGCCACCTGACAGGCAGAGTGACCAGCTGAGTGTGTGCACTGGGCTCAAAACATGCCATGGGTTCATGTACACATGAGCAGCATCTGAACATCCCAGGCTGGTGGAAACGTAGGGAAAAGGCAGATGATTAAATGACACTGTTAAAAACATGCTCTGTTCCTTACAACAGTAGATCTGGCATGTCTGGCTAAATTGTTGTCTGGAGACTTACTGCAAAATTATTTATTGGGAGATTACAAAAGCAAACTATAAAAATAAAAGCAGCTAGAATAGTGCTACATTAGGAAATAGTGCTACTGCCAAGCCAGCTCCTGAATTGCTGCTAAGTTCAGAAACCAATAGAATCTCTACAGTTTTACTTAAAACCCTTACCTCGTTTGAAAAACCCATTCTACTTCTAGAAACAGAAAGGTCCTGTGTGCAAATTTCTCAGTTTCTAAACTTTCAAATAATGCTTGATTACCCAATCACCTTCCCATCTTCACAATCTGCTTTCAACTCAGAACCAAGTCCATGTGAGCCTCTTGGGAAGCTCTACCACGTAAGCTGAAGCTGCTCTCAGCACTTGGCAGTCTCTTAAGCTGTGCACTATAATTATAGAAGAGGGGGGGAAAATGACTTTGCATAATGTAGGTGAGAGAGCCACATAGCTCTGTACTTCATTCTAATTATAGAAAAATGAGAGGTCTGCAGAGCTTAAGTGTGGACAGCAGAGTCCTAATTGTGTTACTCGGCTATTAAGCTGGACTAACCCCATGCTAAATTTGCTATCTTAGGCCCCCGGTTTTTAGCCACCCTCCCACTTTTCTCCTTCTGTAATTTGAAGACCTCAGCTATAACAGTGGAGAATCCACATAATGTTAAATATAATTTCTGAAGAGAGAAAGACCTGACAAGGTATTTAAATAATTATTGAGCCCATTTCTTCATTATATCTTTAAGAGACACTGATCAATGTACTATTTTTGAATGTACACTTATAGTTCCATGGTAAAGACTTACAGAGCCCTCATAAGCATAATGCTAAAATCACCAAAATATCCATTATCTTTAAATATTTTATTTTCTTTAATGCACTTTTTGTGCAATCAGTAAATCAGTTAACCCCAGCAACGTACTAACAGGCCCTGCTGATCATAGTTTCCTCACAACCAGGTTTAGGCGAGAAGGCTCTCAGGAGCCAACAGTGACCTGTCTGAGTGCAGTGTCAATCAAGAGCAAGCCTACCAGAATTGTTGGTAGAAATTTTTAATTTATACACAGGTATAAATTAGAAGAGTAAAGGTCAAAGATTAAGGAAAGGTGAAAGTTATCAATTAGCTCTCAGTGAGTGATTATTTGTTTTACAGTAGTCCTGAGAGGCCAGGAGAGACAGAGTATTCCTTGTGATAAAAATCACACATGAAGAAAACCGCTCATCTGGAGAGCTTAAATGAATTCACCACCATCCACACTAACCAGTCTGCACTTCTAGAAAATTAAAACCGCAGGAGTTGTGTACTTTGCTTATATTTTCTAAATATTTTCTCTATTTTGAAAAAAAATAGAGACAGTTGCCATGCAAGCTGCAGCAAGTCTGTGCTCCAGCACACCCGAGCTCCCAGCAGTGAGCAGACTAGCGCAGACCCCAAAACAAAGCCATTTTGTCACAGTTATTTAAGAACTTTCCAGCTCGCCTGGTGTTCACCCTGCCATAGAGGCAGCTGCTCTGACACAGTGGAAACGTGTTTGCATCGGTGCTTTTTCTAGGAAATAGTTAAGATTCATAGAGCAATGTCGTACTGTTATGAAAAACAACACGCAATATTAGCAGTATTGTGGGAAGCCAAAGAGGGACGCTCCTAACACAGACTGAACACAGCCTTTGTAGGCTGTTATCCGGATTTTTGATTCTTATCCATGCCCCTGGTTAGGCATCAGTAACGTCTCTGAGGCGGTGTGCAGCATACAGCATCAGGATTGGAAGTAACTGATCTGAACCCATTGTTCTCTGGAGACTGAGCAAACAACTCCACGGACTGGGCTTTCAATACCAATGATAAAAAGTGCAAACATTTTATTCAGCAGACAAGTGTGTGAAGAGGCTGCCACATACATTTGTCAATTGTTAAAATTTCTCACTTAACAGTTCTGCCTCTCTCAGGTTAATATTTTTCCAGAGCAGAGACTGAAAGAATTTAATGATCACAGCATCCTTCAGATCTTCTGAGCAAACCAAAATTCTTGCCAGGTAATTGGCATTGGGCCCTGTTTACCAAATGCTCTTCAGCCTATAACCAATAAATGATTAACAAGGAACTTCTCAAGTCACTTTCCAGATGTTGTTTATTGAGACATCCTTGCACTGCAATGACAAATGGGGCAGAAATGAGCAATGCATAGCTTGGCAAGATCCTGCCACTCAGCAGAATATCCCCAAGGCTGAATAATTTGGGTGAACACCACTGTACGAAGGTTAAAGCTACTTTACTTTGCATAAAGAGAGATGTGTCCCAGCTGGTACTCGTTAGGTTTGAAGAGCCAAACGCTGGTATTTTCTCAAAACAGGTAGGAACAACAAGGCTTTATCACAAGAGCAAAGGGTAACACTTTGGGGTAATACTGTTTAATGTGCCTAATGCTTTATTCTCTTTTTGCTGAAGAGGAAGTCTTAAGACAGCCACAAAATTTGCTAGAATGAGCTGTGAAAATTTACACTAATAACAAAGGGAGAGGGAGGCTCTTTTTTCCATTCTTTTGCACCTCATTACACTCTCAAAAATAATAGTGTTGCTGCAACAATAATTCCAATGCAAAGCCATTTGTATGGGACAAAGCTGCACACACACTGCACTGACCTAAGGACACCCCTGTACTACCAGGATTTGGAGGGACCCAAGTGGCCACTAAAACCAGCAATACTTGGTACAGTGAAAATGTCAAAAGTCATGGCAAGGGCTTCAGTGGGTTAGCATGTATACAGGTGGAGTGCATGCCTGTGAGTATTCCATACAAATGCAGGGTGACAGAGCTCCCTTCTCAGAACTACGGTGATGAAAATCTTGAAATCCATAAACAATTTTTTTTCCCAGACTATCAAATAGGAAGGGATAAAAAAAAAATTGACTCCATATGTATACACAAAATAAATTCCAGACTTGGAATAACAAAACTATAATTCAAAGTGTTCTAGGAGGGAAAACAAAAAGTATATTTCAGTGACCAGATTTGCAGGTAGCATTGCACTAAGATAAGATGTTAAAATCTACTAGCTGGTTTTGCAAAATTGGAATCTCAGAAGCCTGAAATTCTACAGAAATTTGCATATTTTCAGTGCCTTATGTTAAAATCTATAATGATTCAGGCACATTTGAATAAGAGACAAAAAGAAGGATAATAGGACCTGTCTGGTTTGGGATTCAATCAAAACCTGGGATCCTCCCTTCGATTTGGTTGTGATTCTCTACTCTGCATCAGACAAATAACAGTAACAGCTCCTGAGATAAGGGGTGTTTCAGCAGCCAGAAAACAGGAGAGAACAGCAACACAGCATAGCAAAAAAGAGCCTCTTCCATCCCCTCTCCCCCTCCTCAGTACTAATGCTTTGTGTATGACAACAGCAGACCCTTTCCAACCACTACAAGTGACCTGTGGTGATGTTCTAACAAACCTTGCTCTGATTTTCAAATCCCTGTGACAACAAACAAGACCTGTGGATGGGAGAGGCTGGAGTGGATGCACCATTATTTGACTTCTGTTCCCTGTGGTTTCAGCCACATACTGGCAGTTCCCCATCAATTTCACTGGCATTCTCTAGCCCCAGAGGATTTAGGATTTAGTTCTGCTAATCTCTGGATCCCATATAACATTAGATATTTAGGCTGTGATCTCAGGCAAGGATTTGCCCCTAGAGTCATATTAGATTACTAAGCCGCTGGGAAACCAAATAATTAAGGAAATGCATAATGAGGGGTATTAGCTAGAGATGTATTCCATGCCACAAAATCAACCAGCCAAAAGGCCCTGTTTAAAAGGGAAAAGAATTTCCTTCAAAGTGGAAAAATGGCCAAATCAGAGGCAGCATCAGCTGGAGGCAGCTGGCCACAGAGCTGGGCAGCAAGGCCACCATGAGGTCAGCTGGACTGCACAGCTCAGGCAGAGCCTTGTTTTCTAGGCTCCATGGGGAGATGCTGGTAAATCCTTTGCTGCCCAGATTGGGACTGGGTAAACTTTATTTACCTGCATTCACTGCCAGCTACACCACTCTGCTGCTGCACCAGCACTATCAGCACTATAGACAGTGAACCTGAGGAGGCACTACTCTCCCCAAGTTTAGGTAACTCAAACACTTGGCCTTCCTTTCTCATTTCACTCCTGCACGCAGGCCCCAGCACAGCCAAGGAGGTTATTTATCTGGTGACCTCTAGATGCTGGAGTTTGGTAGGTGATGATTTCACTGCAAAGCAGTTAATCAATAAATAGGCTCAGTTTCTTTCTGATTCAGGTACTGACACAACTGCAGAAGGGCCTGGAAGAGCTGTGTGATAATGTATTGATTATAAACAACCCAAGAGCCATTGTCAAAAGCAGTAGGCATTGTTCTTTCCAACAATCAAATCCATACTTTAACGATCTGTTTTCCCTCATTAAACACTTGAAAGGCTTTCTTAGCACCACTTTTTACTACACGGATGTCCTATTTCATTTTGACGCATGCAACATGCTCCTGCCATTCTCTTCATTGTATAGTGGCTTGTTTTGTTTATTGTAAGATGGAGATGTTAGTTTCTGTCATATCTTCTCCCTTGTAGTGCTCATTTACAAATGGAAAATCCATGTAGAGCTTTGTCTCATCTGTCTTTAGCAATTAAATGAACCAATCAAAACCTCTGAGTAGGAAAAGAAAAGCACACCAGAAAAAAACTGGGGGAAATAGCAGAATTTGGTTGAAAAATATTTGAAATATTCTGTTCTGATTTTTCTTTTGAGGTTCATATGATTTACATCTTCAATGGAAAGGTAATGACTGCAGACAGCCATGCAAGCAGAAGCAATGCAAGCAGATCACCTTCCTTTGCTGTATTCTCTTATGCTTATTTTCAGCAATCTCATGTGAAATGATGCTTTGGAAATGTTGACAAAGATGATTTCATTTTTTGCCTCACCTAGGACTAGTCATTTCACCCCCGAATGGCTTCATGACCTTTTGCAGGGACTTCAATTTTACTTACTAATGCTCTGACTCTACAACAAAAAGCTCTTTTCTCAGTAGAAACAGATCAGTGAGAATAAGGTTCTGGGTTCTGCCTAAGCAGATTCCATATTAACAAAACATTCACTCCAGTAGCAGACAGAACACCTCTCTCTTTCCAACTACAGCAGTTTGGTGTTGAAATTCAGGAGTCATCATAAGCAAAAAAATCTTTTCTCCCTCAGAGGAGCCCAAGTCATGCTGGGCTGCAGAAGACAGAGGGGGACACATCTCGGCCATCTGGACCACTTGTCATTTCCACAAGAACCACGGCTGACTTCTGTAAAATGCTGGGTTGTGAAGAGCTAAGACATCTACAGTAGCCAACACAGACAAGAGAATTTGGTTGATACAGCTGCAGGATGTTTAATATAAACTTGAGCTGCTGCCACCTAATTACCCCTTGTGTATTTCTTGTTTAATGCTCTTAGGATCAAGGGCTATTCCCCAGAGCTCCTGCTGAGATGCAGGCTCCCAAATGTTTTTGAAGTATGCACATGTTGAAACTCACTACCCACAGCCTTACAGATGAAACGGGCTGAAAAAGTACCTTGTCAGCATGAGACATTATTGACCCTTGTAACATATCATGCTATTTAATGGTGAAACAAAAAAATACGCTAATTGGGAAATGCACGTAGGGCAGCCAATGAGTTGCAATAGAGTCACATCACGGTAACCAAGATCATCATCTGGTCTATTATTATTAATTATTTACAATAATCTTGGTTTCTGTGTATGAATTCATCATCAAGCACAGCCCTCTCTTTGCCCTGACGCTCTGTGCAGTGCACATCCTCAGATCTGGCACTGAACACAGATACAAACAGAAAGGCTGAAGGAGAGCCTGGGAGCTGCTGGCTCTGCTGCCCGTTCGTCACAGAGCCACATGGAAACAGCACATCAGGTTTTATTCATGGATTCTAAGGCTTTTCCTCCCCATCTAGGAAGCACAGAGACTTGGAGTTATTTTCAGTCACTCCCACAGCTGTTTCAGAAGGGGATCAGACAATGTTTGTAGGGATCTTTGAGAACAAAGCCCTGCATATGCACTAAGCGCTATCTTTATTAGTTTCATAGGCAGGTCTGCAGTAGAAAAGCTGTAGCAATTTTATTGTGCATTCCCCCACGTTAACTCCTCGCTCCTGCTTTTTCCTCGCCGTAACAGAGCTGTTCTCACTGCCCTTGTGTTCGCTGACTTCCCTCAAATAGCTGAACAAACAAAGTGGCAGTGTTTGCCAGAGTCCTGAACCCCTCGGGTTTACAGCCTACGAGTGGGCTGGCAGCAGCGCCTTGAAACGCCTCGCTTGCCACAAGCACCCCAGAGAACAGATTAGGTTGGAAGAAAGGAAAGCTGAAAACCAACATCCGCTGGAGCTCTTTTTTTTTATTTCAAAAGTGTTTGAGAGAATGAGTGGAAGGAAGGAGTCTAAAGCTCCCAAACTACACTTTAAAGTATTTTACTTAAGTGTCAAGGACCAAAGCCCAAATGTCAGCTCTTCAGGGCTTTTTTCATGAATCACTGCAAATAGAGCCTGAGACAAGAAGGGGAAGACAGTAAAAAGATGTTAGGAAAATTCTCATGAGGTTGCCCTGCTTTTCTCTCTTCTCAAGATTTACAGACATACCAGAGCATACTTTTAAAACAGCTCTGATTTAGTGCACCATTTGCAATACTGTTCTGCTTATTGCTATAATTAACCAGTAACCCATTCTGTTAGAATTTGCCTCAACTCTCCCGTCTTAGGAGTTAACTACATGGATATTCCCCAATAGCTTGTTGCTAACAGCTGGGAAGTGCTCTACCTGATGAGCTTTCCAACGCCTTTTGTGTTAAATAACTATTATTGGATTCATTTTACCCTCATACACACCAAACACTGGAAACACTTGCCGGCTGCCATTCTGATGTTAAGCAGGACTCCACCCAGGAAACAGGCCCATTCAAACCAGCATAAAATCACCACTGCTGCAGGGATTCAGCTTTTTTGGGTCACAGAGGATGGAAAACTATGCCAAGAATGAAGTCCTGCTAACAATGGAGAATTCAAGACTCTTACCCCAGGGAGCATGGACAGCTCTTCAGGTCTTCCTAAGAGCTCCTGCTGCCTAAAATACCAAGGGCAGGGACTCTCAGCTCTGTGTCCAGGACAGAGCCATCCGTTCAGACGGCAGCAGAGTTCGGTGCTGCCAGCTCCTGCTCTCATCACTACGCGGGGCCACAGTTACTCAAACTGACCTTACCACACAGGAGCAGGAGTTAGTTGCCCTCCAGAGCCCAACCTCAAACCCTTCCAGAGGGCAAGGCCAGCTTCAGTGCCAGCCCACATGCCAGAAAACATGTATGAAGTTTTGCACCTTTAAAAGTTAGCTTTTGCCATGTTACTATTTAGAGAGGAAACTGAAAGAGAGAGGGAGAAGGAGAGGGAGAAAGGAAACACTACACTTGAGAAATGAGGATTTCAATGTCAAATTGTAGGTTTGTATAAAAGGACAAAAACCCGTAAAATAAAACATGATAAATTATCAAAAAAGCTAATCAAATTCCAGGCAGTGGGCTAGAGTTGACATGTAACAAGCTACAAAGGCTTCTTCTATTCAGTGAAAAAAGAAAATCTCTGTTACTATTTCACTTTGTATCTGCCTTATTTTGGCACATGTTGCTGGAAACTCAAACAGAACTCTGTAACTTAGATAGTAAATAATCTCCAGACTTTTCCTCAGGTCATGCAAATAATCTGTGTGCAACAGAAGTCAAAGGTACTTTTGTAAGAAGAGCACTTGAAAAGATTTATTTAAACTTCACTTCCAGTTTCACATTCCTTTAAATCCTTCAAATTCAGTATTCTTTCAGTAATATCAGAGTTTCACTGCTCCTTGTGATGTTATGCAGTATTACTAGCAATTAGAGAGAAAGAGGAATTCTTTTTTGATATTCGTTACTGGACAATTGTCAGTCAGGTCATGTGTTCATTTTAATAGATGCATCTGTTCGGTGTCTATAGGCACAAAAGCATCACTGGATGCCGTTGTAATAGGCACCTTCCTCCCCTACCCATCCTCCTGCTGGCTTCCTGAGGGAGACAGCAATGACTTTGCTGTACCATCACCTTCAGCTGTTCAAGTGCCAGACTGAGTTCACACTCGAGGAGTTTCCTTCAAGCTTTCCTGGCTCATTTGCCAGTGCTACCCTGAGTATTTACACCCAGTTCAGTGCTGAATCTCTCCTCAAAGACCTCTAACACTGCACAAGAGAAATGCCTGCCTGTAGCCTCTGGGACAGGGCTCTGCTCTCTGACTGCACAGCAGAGGAGGTATCCAAGACTCTGACTAGGGCGTTTCAATGCTGCCTAGATATGCCAATCCTGGTGATATTTTGATACTGAAAAGACAGTAGAATTGAAGTTCTTCTGATAAAACTGCTTGTAGATAAATTCTGAAGCATATTTTCATAACTTGAAATTACTTTGAATCTGCTAATCCCTGCCTGTGCTGAGAAAATTCTGTTGCTGTGAGCACCAGTGCCAGCAAGTTCATACAATCACCACAGGAGTTAGGGGAGGCAGTGGTTATGCAGTGTGTGAGAAGCTTTTCTGGCCACACTCCCCCATCTCTTCAGCTCCAGACCAGCCTATTCGGGCAGTCCCTGGGACAAGCTCTGCCAGGGACTGGAAGCAGAGGAGAGGGAGCCTGGAGTCCCTTGGAAGCAGAGGCTCTGCACACACTGAGTGTGCACTGCAGAGCCTTGAAAGAGAAGCACAAAGGGAGCAGGGCTGCAGCTTCAAGCTGCTTCAGCAACCCAGTGAAGCTGGACAATCAAGGAGCAGAAAACTGTACCAGCTAATGCACAGGAGCATGGTCTTCCCCACGCTAGAACCCTAAGGAGAAGCTGCACTACTCAGTTCTTGCTCTAGCATTACTAAATATGATCTAGCTGAGAACAACTGCAGCAGAATCTGTGGCTGAATTCCTGGCTCTCAGTTGGAGCTGCACCAGCACAGACACAGAGCTTTCATTCCCTCACTTGGACTTTTCCAGACTATCTCATCCCAGCAAAATTAAATCGCATAGAAAACAAAAGCCAGTAAAAACATTAAACACAGTAATTAGTCAATAGAACCAAGGGTAGGAAACCATTTATTATGAGAATTAAGGGAATGATTCACACTGAATAATTTATCTAGCAAATTTAGTTTGGGTTTTGTTTTTTTCCCTGCTGGGAGAGAATTCAGTAACGGTTTTGCTCACTGCCTTAACACTGGTTTGGTCCCCAGGAGTCAGCTGTTTAAACTAGCTGTGCCTCAGCAATAAACCCAGCTTCTACAGCGGGACAGATGAAACTGAAATAAAGGTTCTTATGCACCTGAATTTAACCATTTACATTTCTTTTGTAACATCTGCTTAGCACAGGTATTATTAAGGCCACATTAAGCATGATATGCCAGCGCTCCTCCCTTCCTCTCTTTCATTCAGAAAATGACTGCGGAGCTCAGCAACCTTCATGCCAGATGAAAGACTGGAACCAAAGAAGAGTCATTATGATCTGCAATATTGAACACAAGGCACAAATAACTCCCACATAATAACACTATAGATTCCAACCCTTCCTTCATATTTCACTGCTCAAATGACAAATAAATGAACCTATCAGAGTTCCTCAGATGTATCATAAAGTGGAAATATTGCAGATAGAATAAATAAAACATTTTTATTGTAGTTAATAGCACCAGAGTGGATAGAGTTACGTTTTAATAAAAGTCTCTATTATTTGAATCAGTATTGGACTCACTGTGAGTAGTCCCACCTTTCTTTTGTGCAGATAGAGCAGTTTGCTCTCCCATTCCTCATCTGAGGAGGCTGCAGCAGCTTTGCCCTACACTCATCTTGAAGAGGGCCGAGGACAAGACAAAATCTCCTGCAGCACACAGAGGGCTTCCCAAGCTGTGGGGCACTTCATTGTTTGCAGCCCAGCAGAGCCTGGAGCGTGAGCCCCATGGCCAGGGCTGAGAACTGCCACCACTGCTGCTCCTGAGAGTAGGACCTGGCCTTCCTTCACTGCTGACAGTGGCACGTGGTACCAGGGCTGTGTGACCAGCCACAGAGTGCCCACGGAATTCACCAAGATGACATGATTGTCCTAGGAGATGAGATTGCAGAGAAAGGCAGAAAAGGATGAAGATCCGCTTTGCAGGTACTGACAACTCCCTTGCAGTTATACACAAAAAAATCCCTTACATGCACAAATTTTGTAATAATCACTGCTGCTCTTCAGCAAGCACTGCCTTTTGACTGGCATATCTGAAAGGCACATCAGCTTTCATATATGCTAAGCAGTCTTTATCCTGATTAGTCCTTTTTTTCTTTTTCTATTCATAGATCAGATAACATTGAAAATACCTGCACACAAACTGAAAAGACATTTGAAGGTTTAGCCCTGCTTGTCCTCCTCCAAAGGTGATGAACTGTAATACAGCACTTCATTAGGAGGCTCAATACATATCTTCCCACATCAACAAAACATTTCTGAAGTAGTAGAAACGTACAGCTTTTATATATTCTTACTTTGTCTCCACAGAAATTTACTTCAGGTCAAAGCATTCCTGCTCTGAAGTCCTCGACCCCTGGTGTTTAATTTGCAACAGCGCCTGTGTCAGTGCTCCAGTGGCACAGGGCACAAAAGTATGGTTTGGCCAGGAAAATTCAGCAAAACAAATTACTCCCCAAAAAATGCTTACAAGGGTAAACACAGAGCAGCAGACACGGGAGTCTCCAGCAGCAGGTCAGGCTAGAGGGTCCTCTGCACACACGAGACTTGATGAGCTTTAAATAATAGATAAAAACAGTAATTCTGCAGCTGATGCTTGTGGTTTATAAAGTTTTTTCTTTCAAACTAGAGAGACTTCTTTCTGATTCCTAGGAAAAGCATGGCTAAAATGCAACAAAACACAGCTGCACATGAGCCCAGCAGACAGACCTGGGGGAAAGAATGTTATTTTCTACTTAGAACAAAAGTTTGAGAAAAAAAGATTGCTTTAGATTTGGGAACATCTTTTACCTTCTGAAATGGCACGTGTTGACTTTGCACTTTTCTCTAGTGTGAATATTGTTATAGGCAGAGCAGAATTGTTGTCAGACCCTGTATCCATCATGAGATGTATCAAAGAAGGGGTACACCAGGTACCCTCTAACTCTGCCTGAGCTTATAAGATCCACTTGGAAAATGCTGGGAGAAGAATAAAAGGGAAAGAGAGCTGTAGACAGACCCTCTTTCCAAAGAAACCAGCCACTGCAGATTCAGTGGGAGCACAAGGATCGCTGTCTGGAGAGCAGAGAAAGGGTAACCACTGCTGAAGAGGGAGAGATTTGCACTGCACTAGCTCGATTAGGACAGGAGCCTGAGCCCACAGGCAGCCAAGCTGTGAGGTGCTGAGCACCATCTCCACACACGGGCCCAGCAGGCTGCTTCTAACTGCGGCGTGCCCAGTGCTCCTGGTCAGCTGGATAAATCAGACACAAGAAGTGTCCCAACAGTGCCCTTTGATTCGCTCATCTACTGCCACACCACTCATGGTTCACACCAGAGAAACATCAAAGTCTTTACTGCAGTCATAGAACATTTTTAGCTGAGATGATTAACTTAAAACAGGAGTGTAGGGCATGATGCTTCTGTGGAGACAAAGCAAAATAGTGGGGTGATACCACTGGAGTCTTTTCTGCAGCCTCCTCTTTTTGCTAAAGTGACAGAGCCTTGGGGTCCAGCAGGAAGATTGCTGACACATACTGGTTATTCCACAATTAAATAAAGCAAACAAGGTCCCCATCATAAAAATAACACTGATACTTGGAACAAGAAACCTAATTGTTTAATTTCCACTGCTTACTTTTAAAGCACTGAATGATTAATGAAACTCCTTTAGAGTCACCACAAGAGAATGATACTCAGGAGACCTGTTGTTTTTTTCCCTGCAGTTCTGAGACAGGATTCCTTTTAGGCTCTGGGAAAGACAAGTTTGTTATTCCCATCGTGCCTCCAATTCTTTTAAAACCTAAATCAACCCTTCGTGCAACTCTTAACACAATTAACATTAGGTACAAATTTTAAAAATGGTGATGCTTTAAGGCACTTCTTCAGCATGTTACTGATGGATGTTGCCCCCACTGCCTCCTAGAGACAGAGTTCAGAGTTGATCAGTGCCCTGAGAGTGAGATTTGTGCCCACGCTCAGAGCAGCACGATCACTGCCCTGCATTTCAGCCGCCTGCCAAACCATAGGCGCTTTTTACTCTTCCATCTCGCTTTATCGTCACGGCTGTTTTTTTTTTTGGTTTGGGCTCTGTAGTGGCGCCGTGTTTGCCGATCACACACCAGCTCGCTGCCCGGGAGGGCATTGTTCGCTTTACGCATCTGTTGCTACTCAGAAGGGGCCGAGGAGCCGCACACGGCTGACAGGGCTCCTCCTGCGGGCTGGGCTCCCCGGGAGCATGTGCGGACAAGGGCCAGCACGGGAGGCAGCCCCTGTCCCCAGCCCCGACGGGACCGGGAGGAGGGGGCGAGAGGAGCCCGGGGGCTGCGGGGTCTGATCCCGGCCTCACCAGCGGGATGCTGCAGACAAAAGGGATTCCTTCCACCGGATTAAACTTGCAAATTTCCTACCTTGCCCGCCCGGCATTGTAATTCAAACTCTGCGCCACGGAGAGTTAATGATTTACCGCTCCTCACAACCCACACAAACTGACACCAGAGATTTGTGAGTAATTAATTGATAGCGCATTACAATCTGAGATAAGTAATAAGCACTTTTGCTCACAGAGCTGGCAGCGCGGGTTGCAAAGCTTCCTGATTTGGCCCAATCAGTGAAATATGCACCGAACTGCATCTTTAATAGCGTTATTCACCATCTAATTATCATTATTTGCATTTTTGATAGGTTAAATGCAGTGAATGGGATCAGAAACAGGAAGCACTCGGCACTGGGTATGCTGAAACAGTAAAAGATCTCCCTTTTGGAACGTGACATTGCCAAATAGAACAGGTCCAAAATTTGACCTAAAATGCAGTGCTAAAGTCAATAAAACCAGAAAACAAAGCAATAAACCATGGAATGCAATGCAGTGGGATGTTATTATAGCTCTGGGTTGGACCAAGAGATACAGATGGAAAAAGGAAAAGCAAGCAAGCAAATGCAGCACCAGCTCAGATCCTAACATGCCACCCCTGCCAGCAGCATCAGCTCAAGGACTTCCCACCTACACCTGCCTGGTTCTTCGGTCCCTGTGCAGCTCTCCTGTAAAACTTCAGCAATAAGTACTACAAACTCCCTATCATAAAACTCAAGCTGTTCTGAACTATCAGAGCAGTTAGAAAATTATAAAATATGCAGCTTGGGAATCCCCTCTCTAGGCCTGAAGGCTTGGCTGAGCAGTAGAGGAACAATAAAGAGCTGGGAAGAGGGTGTCAAAGGTGTTCAGTCATTGACTGTATCTTATATAAAGTAGTTTTAAAGAAAACAGAGAAAGCCCATGGAGCAGGGACCAGTGTGCCCCCCGCCAAAGGAAAATCCCGAATTACTAGGGCACAGAGCAATTGCCACCCTGTGCCTGGCCCTGTGCTTTACAAAGTGTCTCCTGCACACTTTAGTTCGTGGCACTCTGGCCAAGGCTGCACAGAAGGTGCTTCCTGGGCTCCTGGCTCCCCACAACCCACACCAGACCTGCTGAAATGCACTTCAGCTCCCTCACTGCCGTCACCCTGGTCCATAGCACCCTGGATGCCTGCTGAAGGAAAGCAGGGCATGTAAAGGGATGGATTTCATCCCCACGTATGACTGAGAGGATGCCTGTGAGGCACAGCACAGAGCCATCCACAGGCACAGCCCTGTTGCCCTGGGCTGGCCCAGGAAAACACACAGACCCCTGAAACAGGAGGTTCTGACTTTCCCTACCAAAAAGAGAGAAACATTCATCTTCCTCCTCCTAGATTTCTAAGCGCTGGGCTGTTGTGCAAAAGGTCCATTGCACCGATATGCCTCTTTGAGAGAAACAAGGAGCGAGCCCGAGCAAAAAAAGGCTACGGAATTTCCTTCAGGGGCCATAAATCCCAAGTAGAGAGAGGCACCTCCTGGCAGCACTGAGAAAAGCACCTGTGTGTCCTGCCTCTGAAGAGCCAATGCACCCTCCACCCTCTTCCGCGTATTTATTTGGAGTTAGCAATCACTCTGACCCCCTGAAACACCCAGACTCTGTCCCTTGCTTCCCAGGACCTGACTGACTCAGAGCTGTCAAGTCCATCACTAGCCCCGACTGCCTCCCTGTCAGTGGCTGCTCTACTGACAGGTCTGAAATCCAACCACTCTGGCTCAGTTTCCAAGCAGAAAGTGCCCACTGCCACCTCTGAGCGCCTTTGTGGCGCAGATGTGCTCCCACAGACTACTGCCCGTGCAGATTCAGGACTCATGAGACCTCTGCAGACACCAAGGGCAGCTGACAAAACATCTTCATAAAACACAGACTTCTGCCCCGTTTAAACCTGCAGAAAGCCTGGCAAATGGGCTGTTTCATCACAGGCTGGAATGGTTATGGGAAGTGCAGGTTTCCCCAAGAGAACTCGAACAGGCAGGAAAGTGATGTGACACCGTACAGAGAGGACACACGAGCATCTTTCACCCACCAACACTGAGACAAACAGGCGAGTCCACAGGGCTGACCCCCGTGCGTGGGAAGCAAGTCCCTGGAACAAATCACCTTTCTGATCATCTCCCTTTAAAAGTTTACTAAATCAAGCAGGATTGCTAGGACAGGGCCACGATACCTGGAAACAGACTGCTTTTCATTTCTAGCTAGAGTCACAGCAATCTTCATGGTGCTAATGCATCAATTATGCAGTTTCATAGTAATTTGCTTTGCAGGAATTCTGCACCAACCTGTGTGTGAAAACTGAGAAAAATAAATGCCTTTAAATATCCTCTCACCACAGATTCTGCTTTGGTGGTCAAACCCGCTGAGGAGTTGTGAAGGGAACAGTAGAAACCAGGGGTAAATACTACAGCAGTGCAAACTCATCCAGGATATAGCCTCAAGCCTCCTTCAGCTACAGCAAGTGATAAAGCCAATAATTCCACCAGCCCTGGCAACATCAAACCACGTATTTCAATGGATAATCAGGTTCAAGAGCTTTCCTGTGGATCTGGAGGCCAGGAAGCTTGACTACCCCTGACAGTCAGGGAAGAAAGTATCATTACAAGTTTTCAGGGAGCAAACTTTACCAGTTATCATTAAAGAACATGTATTTCACTAATTTTGTATTTTTACTTACAAAGCCACTAAGAAAAAAGAAATTCAAAACCTTAACCAAAATACTTAATTTATTCCACTCTGTTTAAAACACACAATCAGCTGGTCAGTTCTCTTTCAGTCTTCACACCAAATTCCATCCCGTTCCTCCCAATAGCAGATATGAGGAAAAACCCTGGAGAGAGCCTTCAGTGCCGTACCAGGCCCCGAAAGAAATCAACACAAGAGAACAGCTCCAGTTCACAGAATTAGCCACACATCTGCTGATGGCAGCATCTCATGGTGATGGACATCTTTGTCGTGCCAAGGTTTGGGCACTTAGACAAAACAAACATACCAATAAACAAAATCGGCAAGATTTTGCTGCCTTTGACCTTCAGGACCCCTTTTGAGTTAGATATTCTCTCTGATGGCTAACAATGGTGTGACTTCATAAGCCTGGGGCTGTCCGTGCACCCAAAGGTTCCCCAGCTGACTGTACTGCACTGTGCTGCTGTGCCTGTGGAGCCCTGTCTCTGCCACAGGGATACAGCTGCTGCCCTTGGCCTCCTGACAGCACACTCAGTTCATGGAATTAGTGGGCCAACCTCTGAAGCAGGAAAACCCAAGCTCTATGAACTCTGTCACGGTTTTCAGCATGTTCATTATTTCATTTTCAGGGATAATTATGCACACATTGCAGTGTGCTTCTGTGCCAGAGTAGGCACTATCTCTCACACAAAAATGCTCATGGAGGCCAAGCTAGTAGGCTCTCCGCTTATCTTTTGGAAGGAAATGTATGTTCCTCCAGTGTGGATGTTCCTCTTGCCTTCCATGAATTCTCTGACTGAAGAGAAGCCAAAGGGAAAAAGGAAGAAACATCATCATTCCATTTTTTTTGTTATACAAGAAGCCAGTTCTCCAGGATTACAGGCTAGTACTCAGCTCTGTAATGAATTATTTATCCTAGGAAAACAAAAATGTTTTATTTAAGATGACAGAGAGCCTGTAAATTTGCTTCTTATATATGCATTGACTAATTAGATTAATTAAGCATGCATACACTTCTGAACAATCAGGCAGGTGGCAAATCATATTTAAGAGAACTTATAATATTCCTTCTCTCATCCTCACACTTGATAAATGGCATCCATTCCATCAAGAAGCCAGGGCAGAAAATAGCCTATTATTTGCAATGTGCTGTACCATTATTTTCACATTTTATTTACTTCTTTAAAGCAACTGCGAGACAAATAAACAGCTTCCAGCAGCTAATCGTCTTTCATATGAGACCCCAGAAATATAATTCACTGTGCTGCATTAGAACAACAAAACCTGGTAAAGCTATTAACACCGTGACTGAAACTGAAATCTGTGAGATAAAGGAACTCTGTAGCAAGGCTGAAAAACTGTGCTGAAGCTCTTGCAGAGTTCTGTGAAACTTCAGTATTTCAACCTGTGAAGATTCACACAACCTTTCATTTTCTCTTCAAGCAGCAAAACAAAAGCAGGGAATAGCGGGAGATTTCTTTCCTGGATCTACAGCTTTGCCGCTTCCAACAGCTGCGAGCACACTCGGAGCCCCCCAGGATGCTGCAGCCTGGAGTGGCAGCCAGCCTAGGGAAGGGAAATCGCAGCCAAGCGCACAAGAACTGAGCTCTGGGCGCGGCCCAAGCCCTCAGAGATGCGAGCCCTGCGTGGTGTCCCCGCACATCCTGTGCCAGGAGGAGATGGAGATGGGGCGGAGGTTGCGTGTGGCAGCTCTCAGCCAGCAGTTCTGCCCTGGAACCTGCCCTGTCCGCGCTCAGAGATGCTCCAGGCTGCCACACGCACAAGCCGAGTGACAAAGCCCATCTCCACCTCCAGCCAGCCCCAGCCCTCACGATGTCACCATGACGGGGTGGAACCAGAGCGGCGCTACCGGAGCGCGGAGGTAACGGAAGCGCAGCAAGAACAGGAGCAAAATCAACGCTTCAACTGGTTATTTCCACAAAACCGAGGCAGGCGCCTAAAAAAAACCCCAAACCAGCCAAATCTGAATGGAAAGGATTTAACAGAGTCTTTCCTCATCTTTATGAAGTTAAATGCTGAGGCTTTCACTATGAGCTAATGACTGGTTTGCACTACTCCTTTCTTTGTGCATGCTGCCACTAATCAGGAGCAGCGAGCTACCTCAAAGCCTCATTACTAGCCAACAAAAAAAGCCAATGAATCCTCAAACAGAAGTTTTGCTGCAGTGGCATATTGCCATTTAGCTGGAGGGAGGCAGGAGAAAGCAAGTCAGCAGTGACATATTCTGTGCATCCAGCTGGGAGAAAAAGAAAACCCAAGTATAATACCGCATCTTATCGGAAGTAGTTAATCTGACATAACTTACTTAACAAAAATTACAGTCTATTAAAAAGGCATGTAAGCAATGCAGCTGAAAACAAGTCTACACAGGAATCAGCTAGCATAATAACGGCTGGCTAAAAAATAGCAGAGCCAGAAGAAAACTGTGCATAATTTACCAGCTGACAAATTTTAATGACAAATAGAAGAAAACAGGTCCTTGACAAAGAAGAAATAATAGCTGCTCACTTTGGAGTTTCACTTCAGAACTCAAATATTTTTATCAGGGGAAAAAAAATTTAAAACAAACAAAAAAAAAAAGACCATCTTGCATCTTTGAGAAACAAACAGATCAGCACAAGATAAGGTCTCCATGGGAGGGGTTCCAGCTGACTTTGGTCTAGTGCTGGTTACACACAGGTTGCACGTGAAGAAAATACATTTGTGTCTGCAATCTCAAAAGATTAGTATTTTTCTCTTCCTCCTAACAAGGTAATCACACACTTTGCGTAACACTGAGCATATGAGCAGCCCTTCTGGAGCCACACTTTAAATTCAGGACACACTGAGCTACTTTGCTGAGCTGGAGCCACAGGGAATGCCACAGGGATTGTGCTGTATGTTTTCTGCAGACAGATGAGAGAGCTGTGAGGATATAAGCACCACATCCTGCTACCCACAAATATCTCTCGTTACAGTGTGGAGAAAGAGCCGTTGTCATTTCCAGGCGTTACGTTTTTGTTGCTCAGTTTTAGGATAATTTCACGTATTGGAATCACAACAGTGCAATTCTCACAGAGCAGCCTTCAGTCGAGCAGTTCCAGGATGGGTTTGCATAGAGGTTGGAGGTCCCGTGCTCCTTATTAAACTCTTTTTTCCCTCCCCCTCACATTAAATGCAGCCAACATTATTCACCTGTAATGATGTATCTGCCATGTGAAAACTAATCCTGGATGGGGGTCAAGGCCATCCATCTGGAAAAGGAAAAACCATCCTGCAGCAGAAGGTGCTCAGCACAAGGCACAGTACGAGAGCTGGGGTGGCACAGAGGCATCGAAGTAAGAGAGCAACTGGTTTTGTAGTATGGTAAACATGCAGGGTTGTCTTGGGAAGGAGACAGGCTAAGATCCAATCTCAGGCCAGGACTAAACAGCAGCTTGATTTTTAAAAGGTATATTGGTGTCTAACAAGCAGCCAGTAGGATTTCCTGCATCGTTAGGCCTCCAAATACCATGGCCCGAGGAAGCAAGTATGCCCATTATGCTCTTGAATTGTCCATGTGCTCCACAGTCTGTTACCTAGATGAGCACATGCTTGGGATAAATTCCCACTACATTTTCATGAATGCAAATGATTCGATCATACTTAAAAAAAAAAAAAAAAAAAAGAAGGGGGGGTAATGACATCATTGCCAAGATGTCAGTGATCAAGATCTAATTACTAGAACCTAATTTGCTATCTGAAAAAAAGAATCCAGTATGACAAGTAATTATTTTACACACTCACATGTTCACGTGGTCTTTCAGTAGGCCAATTTTCCATAGCAGAAGGCAATCGTTAACAATACTCAAAACTGTTACATATAATTAGGATTTTTGGAAAGTGCCTCATTAGACACCTAAATGCACAGTTCTGTTTATAGGAGATGTATTTTCAGGTAAGAGAAATCTTGACTAGGAAAGGAAGGGGCAAAAGAAATAGGACTAAAAGCAAAATGAAACAACAGAAAGTCCAGAAATGAGTCATAATCAGAAGAATCTTTTGATATGTAATTTATAAGAGGACAGAAAACTATCAATGAAATTTCATAACCAGAAAGGGGAAAAAATAAAATAAAAATAGCTGGAAAATGGTCCAGATTAGGTACAAAGGGCATCAATCCATAGGGAGAGAAAGGCAAGGGTTGTGTACTGGGCAAACACCCAACCCAGCATCAGGGTACAGTTGTGTCCTCCCAAGCCCCTGGGCTGGCAAAGCAGTTCCTGTGCAGCTGCACTCAGCCTCTGACCTCGTGCACGGGGCTGTGATGGTATGGGTTAAACCCCTCAGCCTCATTCTTCAGAAAACCCACACTGCTAAACCAGAGGTTACAGAAAGCTCTGAGGATTCCCAGGGGCACTTCAGGCATCTTTTCAGGAAAGAAATACACTGTCCAGTGTAATTTTACGGCATGATTCCCATCCACCCTGGCTGAAAAGCTGACCCTTTATACTTTAAGAAAACGTAACACTATATTAGTTAGTGTATATACCTTATAAAAGGTATTTTGGAGGAATGAAATAACTGATGACGACAATAAGATTTTTCTTGAACAAATGCTCCTCCTGCACTGATTTTCTGAGCAAAGAATGGGAGCAGTAAGCATGGGAGAAGGAGGCCCTAGATAGCACCTTTAACATCTTTACCAAATACTGCAAACATTTTTTTGACAACTCTGATAAGCACGAGGAAGGAAATACAAGCATTAGAAATATATGTTGGCACAGCACGAGACAACATGTAAGTAATAACCTTAGCAATTTTTGCTTCATGTACTCTAGTTTTCAAATGTTGTTTCTCTGAATTCCCTGACTCTGGCATGAGCACTGCACGTTTCATGTCTGGGACATTTTTAAATTCCTCCCCCACTCTCCTTTAGAGGTCAGTCTCAAGTAATAGCTTCTGCATTTTAGCTGTCAGCAATATTTCCTCTTCTTTTCTCCTGCTGCTCAGGTCAATCATCTTTTCCCACTGAGGTTGGAAAACCTACCTGCTCCTTTGCTTTCTAATTATAATCTCCAATTCATCTTCCTTCACTTTCATTCAGTTCTTGAACCCCATTTGTCTTTCTCTCTCTGCACTAGAATATGCTTTTTCCCTTCTCTCAGGACTTTTTTACAGTTAACCAGGGTAATACATAATGAGTAACCAGCATTTAGTTCCATTCACTGGATCCCTGTCCCTTCCTAAGTGTCACCATGCAGTTTAAGCATACACAGCTGCACATTTATTATGTGGAAAGGGCTGCTAAAAATTTCAGCCTGCAGCAGAGGACTGTAAGTGTTGTGCCTTCCATGTCTCACTCCTTCTTTTTTAGCCTCCTGCAGCAACCACAAGTCCCACTTCCAAGACCCCACTCATCCCCCACGCTGAGTGGCCAGAGCAGAGCCTGCCATTCCTGTCAGGAATGCTGCCTGCTGTCACTGAGGAGCTGCCAAAAAAATACAGCAAGAGACCACCAGAGAAACCACATGATGGTGCACACAGCAGGGCTATCCTGGGTCCTACAAGCCCAGGAAACATCCTGCCTTTTAATCCCTGACAGTGGTATAAACAGTCTTGCAAGTGGGGTTGAAAAGGAAGAAGATCCAAGAAACTTCAAATACTGCAGCCATCCATGCCATCAGATTTATTAGTCTGATTCTTTAATAACTTTATCAGGATAGATATGTATTAAAGCTTTCCTGGGTATGTACATTTCCCTCTCATGAAGCAAAACTAGCCTTGGGAATTGCCAATAGACAAATAATTCTTTTTAATCCTTGTCTTTTCAAGTTCTCATTAGTTTTTATAAGTAGCACAACGAAAACATTGGTGTTATTTAAGAGAATTTAATCTCTGAGTAGTTCTGAAAGACATGTTACATTCAATTGACTTCATGCATTGCATTCAGAGCTTTCCAATGTTATCAGCAGGCTGGCCAGAGAGCATTTACTAGAAAGACCCCGTCAGAAATGGTAACACCACCCACCCTTCTGGCTGGCTGGTCAGGATGAATGCCAGCTTTCCTCAGGCTGTCACAAAGTGCTTCAAAACTCTTTAGCAGTCAGCTTTCCAGCAGCTGGGTCAATTCAGACAGTGCGTGAAGGAGCTCTATTTTTAACACATTGCTTGAAAGCTCGGTGGGAAGGAAGGCGGCTCTCAGGATCATAGATCCAGCTGGGGCACCCTTCAGGACGCACGGCAGAAATTCCATTGCTTCTCTTTATGAACCCCCAGTACCCACCCCAGGGCACTTTCCCCAGAGCACTGGAGAGGAACAGCCTCTCTGCACCGTGGTGCTGCTCTTCTTCCTGCCCAGCCTGAACAACCTGGTCCCACCAGCCTGGGAGGAAAGGGCAGCGCCAGCACTCGCCTGAGAGGACAGTCGAGGAACACCGAGTCTCTACTCAGAGCCCTCTTGCTGGAGCCAGCTGTACCAAGCCAGAATCCACTTTGCAGTCTGTTAGGGCCATTTCCCCCTCCTGACAATTAAAGCTAATATAAAGCCTTTTATTAGACCTTTGGAGCCAACAAGTCCAGCGATCTCAGTGTTCTGACAAGTACGAGATGCATTAGTGTGTCTATATGGATTGAAAGCAAAGAGGTCTCGTGACTATCAAGAGTCAGGAAACATGGCCATAAGGGTTTCTTTAACCCTTTTTATTAAAGCCTACATTCTTTCCATGCTGCATTTTTCCAGTAAAGCAAGCAGAATACTGCCACAAAATGTGGCCATAAAACAGAAAATAGCGAAAACAAATGACATCTCTTGTGGGTTCCCTTTTTGGGCTACAGTTTTGCATAAAGTCAAGCTCTCATTAACACTCCAAAGGAGCAGCAGTAACACCAGCTCACACAGAGAGAGGAGAAAGCAGAATTCATTCCATTAACAATACTCACGAAATACTGAGTAACTAGACCCACAACTAAGAGGGAGTAGAAACTTGCAACAGGAAGAGCATTCCTTGGGCAAGGCCTGAGACAAAAATAAAAGTTCAGGGTACCAAAGATCAGAAACTCCAGAGAAAGCCATGGAACACACATTTAAGTGAAAACTGGTGCACTGTATGGGGACACTGAAATAAAACATCGCAGAAAGATAATGATCCTTATCTCAGTCAAACCAGCAGAATCACAGAATGGTTTGGGTTGGAAGGGGCCTTAAAGATCACCCAGTTCCAACGTTTCACTAGACCAGGTTGCTCCGAGCTCCATCCAGCCTGGCCTGTATTAACATGCCTGATTATTTCAGTGGGAATATATTTCCACTCAAATTCTCAGTGTGTCACGTGCTACAAAGGAACATACATGGAAATCTAGAGTCTATTTTTGTCTGCCATCCTTAAATAGTATCTTAATTAATCAAAAACTTGCAGCAGCTCCCTCATCACAGAACAGAAAAGTAAGAATCAAAATACATGATAAACTGGTCATCACAATCACAGAAAAGAAGCAAGGAACAAGTTGCAAGGCAGGGTCCAGAAAATCTGCTCACATAGCAAAGGAAACGGAGAAAACCACATCAAATCTCTGCCGAGTTTTTCTAGTAGGTTAATTCTGGATGATAATAGAGTTTCCAGGTTAGGCTGTGCAGGCAGGTGTAATCATTACAAAGACTGATAGACTGTAAAGCACTGGTTTTCAAACCTTAATTTAAATCTCTGGTAGAATTCATATTAAGAGGCATATTAGCTGGTTTCTGTCAGACTGCTGTGAACTTTCCATTTTATAAAGTAGTCTATAAAATATTTTCCAGTAGACTGTTTGCTGTCCTAATTATACAGTGGGATATATAACCTGTATCATTTGTAGTTCATTGTCTCCTTGGCAAATTTCCAGCAGTAAAATAGTAAATCTATTGTATGCTTTTAAGTCAATAAATAGCTCAAAAATAAAATAAATTTCTTTTTAAAGAACTATTTCTCCTCCTTTGTTTGTTTTTCTTAAAAAGGAAGCTTTTTAGTCTGATAGAGATCAAATAAGGATCAAAATCATCAGTTTTAAGACCACCAAATCTAGAAGAGAAAGTTGAGAGGCATGATAAAATAAGAGTTTGGGGGATTGTGCTTAAAACCGGAATTGTTTAGGTTCAAAGGACAGTGAATTCATTAAAGAAACTACTAATAAAAATCGTTGTGGCCTTTTATTTAGTTTTCAATATAAAAATTATTTGACATTTGCATTACAAGCTCTGCCCTCCCTAAGGGAACAGCCATTTCTCTGTACACAGCGAATGCTCTCTGGAACGCAGAAAGGTTACTGCAAGGTAATCAATCATTCCAACCACCCAGCAGTCCTGTGAACAGCCAGCCACACTCTTCACTCCAGGTTGCCCTGCAGCTGCTTTTCGATTTGTGCAGGGTATAAATACATATGCATAATCAATATTGTAATTTAATTCCCACCCTCTAATGCTACTGTAATTCCTGGCAGATTAATTCTTAAAGGACTGCACCTGGAAAGAGTACGAGATGATAACGACAGCTCAGTCCTTTTTAGGGCCATCATAAAAATGGTCTCAATCACAACAGGCTGCTCGTGCCACAGTGATGACTGGTTAGTGGCTCCATTACAGCTGCCAGGTGCTTGCGGTTAGCTTAATTCCACATAAATCCTAGGGCTGATCAGAATAAGATTTCAACAGTGATAGTATTAATAACAGTAGGGGAACAGGAAACATCCCCCTGTCCCAAGCCATGTGACTCCCATCACCCTTGCTGCTGCAGCCCTGAGCCCTGGTAACATCGATGGCTGTGAAGGAGGGAGAGGAGGGAGAGGAAGGAGAGAGAGGAAGATAGATTGATTCCAGGTGCTCCACACCAGACGAAAAGCTTGCAGAAGCATCAGCTCACCCTGATTTTCAGGCAGTTTCTCAGTCAGTTCATAGTCCCTGCTCTGCTTGACTTCAGCAGGGCTGTGTCAGGACATGCCTCTCTGAAATGTCAGGCTGCCTGCCAGGGTCAGGGTGTGCAGAAGGGAGCACAATTTGCTATCACGCTATCCCTGCAGAGACAGAACAGCCTGCTCCTGCCAGCAACGAGTTTGTGAACACAAATGTATACACAGAACACACAAACAGAATTACTCGAGAACAAAAATATTTGTGATGCTATTCTGGGGTGTCAGAGCAAAGAACAGTAAAATCAAGAAACATTTGTTCTTCATGGAGGAAGTTGTTTTTGTTAAAGAAAAAGCTTATTTTAAAATCCCAGGAGGAAAACTCCTCAAAAGCTTTTCAATCCTAGATCTCAAAGTACCCAATATAAAGCAAGACCACCATTCCTCCTTTTACAGGCAAATCAAGAGGTATGACGGACTTATCAAGGGTCAACATAGAAATGGAGAAGAGCTGGGAATAGAACCCATTTCTCAAGTGTGGCAAAGTGGTTTTCCAAACCATAGAACTCTCAGAATTGCAATGAATATACCTGTATATATACATATATATACACACACATAGAATATTGTTAGGCCTGCGTAAGGCTATCATAATTCCATGCCTTGTCTTTTAGAGCTTATTCACAAGCAACAACATTTAAGGGTCAACCTCAGCAGGTGAAACACATGTGCTGAACCTAGTAATTTCTGACAGTTTTAGTAACTGCATTCCGATTTCACAGGGTGTGAACAATTTAAAAGAGCTGGGGATTCTCCTCATGTTACATGAATTATTGACTACAGTAGTTCCATAGACTCAGTGCTTGAAGAGAAACTCCAACCTCTTTACGTCACTGTCCTTAAATTACTTTCCAAAAAAGAAAAATTTTTTAAAAAAAACAACAACAGAAAACCACAAAAATGCTAGACTATTTATGAAAGTTTATTTCACTAAAAGTCCCATTAAAGCCAAAGGGGCCATTGTGAATATGCTGCAGGTTTTCCAAAGGGGTGCACAGATCACTGGACTCAATGCAGCTCTGGGGTGCACCTGCAGCTCTAGGCATTAATAGGGCAATAAAGCCCCCAGTGACTAAAGATATACAATATACTGGAGCAGGTGAAAGCATGCGCTGGTTTAAGCTTCACAGACAGAATTTCCTCTCTCTCTCCCTCCTTCCTACACGGAGCTCACCTTTCTCATTCAACTCACAAGCAGCTTCCTCAGCTGAAGAAATCAAAGAACAGCACCACCACAGGTAATCTCCACTGGGATATTCAGAAAAGCAACTTGTGAATCAGAAAAACCTGTGTCTGTACTCCCTGCTCCTGTTTGTACAGCTACCCCCTCCCACACACAGAGATATTTTCGATCCAGCATTACCACAAGCATTATTTTAGGAATTGCCTTTGAGCTGAGCCATGCAATACATTTAGACAATGGAAGTGGAGAAGATGACTGTTCAAAGAGGCAGGAGTAAAGCAGGCCAGCTCTGCATCCCTGTGCTCAACAGCTCCTGCATTGCCACAGTAAAGGTTAAACGTG
Source organism: Eulacestoma nigropectus (assembly GCA_013397775.1). Taxonomy (NCBI): domain Eukaryota; kingdom Metazoa; phylum Chordata; class Aves; order Passeriformes; genus Eulacestoma; species Eulacestoma nigropectus. Next base: position 440,351 of record VZTE01004910.1, on the reverse strand, counting down.
GCTGGCTCCCAGCTTTGGTCCACGTTGAATGGGTTAGAACTGTCTTGGCTGGAAAACCCAGATTCCCTCTCCTGTGTTCCAGGAGGTTCATTCTCATGAAGTGTCTCAGATGATTCACGATGCTCATGGGGTCATTACTAACAGACCTTCTCACTGGTCAAAAGCAAGACTGTACAAAACCCACAGAATACCTCACGTGGGTAAATGTGTTAAAAGTCTTATTATCTCCACAGTTTTTGTTAGTTGGCTGGAAGGAAACCATCCCTAGAGTAGCACCAGGAAAGAAACCACAGGCTTCATCAAATGAAGGCCTATCACCACTTTTTTTCACATTCATGTTCAAACGGTACTAATTCATCAGGGATCAGCATTCTCCAAAAGAAAACTGGACCAAAGGATCTGTCTTCTGCCATCTGTATTTATTAGCAGGGAGATCATGTTTCTCCCAATAAAATCAAGACTCTCATTCACAGGCAGTAAAAAAATAATAGATTCTTCTAAAGGCATCCAAAGGAGCGGAGTGAGCCCACCTTCCATTACAGATGAGGCAGATAAAACACATTCCTGTCTGTACCAACATCCTAACTCTCATCTCACCTGTGGCAATTGCTCCTCAGAATAGCTCAATTCCCTTCAGAGATGTTGCTATAACATATGTCCATATAAATGAGATGAGAAACAGTGTGACATTGAACAGCAAAACAGACTGGTGCCAACAACCACCCAACCACTTGGAGATTTTTTTTTTTTTAACTTCTGAGAGTATTATTTTGCATCTTATATAACTGTCAGTGGTTTACATATTCTCTATCTTTTTAAAGACTGTTATATAGATTTAAATGAAATAAAAAGCATATGAAGAGGAAGAATATCTAGACTGAAAATGCCTCTGGAATTACTTTGAAAAGTCATTTTTTTATCTTTTTTCTATCACAAAATGATACTTTATTTTAAAGGGAGTGCATTCAGGTGATGAATCATGGCCTCAGCAGAGATTTTACAGTCTGTGATTGAGTCATAAAGGAGAACAAAGCTGAAAACTGAGTCAGGGTAGCTGGCAGTTGAGAGGACAGGGACACAGGCAGCAGGCTGTGGGTGAAAACATACCAACACTGCACAAAGGATAAAAGAACAATTATTAAGGCCAAATAAAGGCATTCAACTCTCACAGTCCAACCCCATGAGACTGAATACAAGCTTTTCTCTTTTTTTAATGTTTCATTCTAATCTGGTATTGACAAAGATTTTTATATCTTCTGATGTTCCCCCTGAAAAAACCTACGGCTCTTTAAAAATTAATGTTTCATGTTACATATCTCTCTATTTTTCAGGAAACACAGAAATTACACTTTTTCAAAAGCTTCACACAGGTTTTGTATTGTCCCAGATTTCAGCTTTCCCATCACTGGAGCAAAGATCATGTATAACAGACTTTTTTCCTGATGTTTTAAGAATTGAAGGTCTGACGCCTTCTTTGGGGGTAGGGTTAGGAGGGTGTAAATTTTATATTTATGTCTTCTCAGCCCTAGGCCTTCACATTGACCAATTTATTTTTCCACTTACTTCAAGCCATCAACCTATCTCTGCCATTAGCTCTGATTTATAATGCCTAAGAACATAATCCAATCATGAATCTTCCTTGGGAATGCAGTAGTGTCATGAAAAAAGAACCCCGTTTAGTACTCTTCCTAGGGTAGGAAACATGAAATTTCCAGGGCTACCAAAAACATGAGAGGCTCTTTTGTCTGACATTCCCATTCCAATCCTCACAAAGTATCTGCTCAGCAGAGAGCAAGCGCATCAAGCATTTACAGGTAGGGAGGAGAGGGATTTCCTGTCTCACAAAACTAAGACTTCAAAACACTCCCTTCTCACAACCAGATTTAGCAGAGTCCTTTCAAAGCTTTTTCCCAACAGAAAAGAGAAAGACCAGTTGAGCAAATTAACCAAAAGCCAGAATGAGGGATATCCAGAACTCAGACTCACAGCCTGAACTGGGCAGAGCAGTCTCAGCTTCTACAGGATCATCTCACTTGGGTCATTCAGAGGTCTCTGTGCAGCTAACTCCTCTCAGATTTCCAGTTTCAAATTAAGAAATCTTATTGTTTCCTGCCTCTTACTAAGAGTAAATAATATTAACAAATCCCATTTTTTTTCCACCTAAACACTTCTTCTTAAAATTCCACATCTTGTTTGTTGTCAGCCCGTGTTTTTGTCACATATTTCATAGGATTGGTATGAGGTGGGATATTCTGTTTAAAAACAATGCAGAGGAAGGCTGGAAAGTGTTGCCTCACTAAACCTCAAAGCTTGCAAAATGAGGATTGCAAACAAAGAGAGTAGGATTTATTTATTCAGTCAATTTCACGATCTCCCTGATGTTATTCCTTACTTTTTCCTGTCTTTATCGCTTGGCCACTTCTGCTGTAAATCGTCTCCACAGAATGGAGGAGGGCTGTAAAGTGATCTTAGGATTTATTACACCGCTTTTGCAGGATAAGGTTCTGTGATGCAGAATACAGAAGATTCCTATGGAAACCTGAGCCCTCTTTGGTCATTTTGATCTTTTCAGCTAAAACTTTCTGAAGTCACATAAGTGACACAGGAGCCTAACCCCTGAGCTTTCAGTGCAACTTGCGCCTCACTGTTAATGCTGCTTTTCAAAGGGAATTTAGAATAAAGATACAGTCAATACTACATGAAAATATCAAATACAGTTCACTTAAATATTGTTAAAAGTGTTTTGCAATGTAGTTTTATAGCCAGGAGTCACCATTTCAGTCTGAACTATTTGGCAATTTTATATAGGAAATACCCTATACTCCTGTGCAGTATCACATCATGTTCTCCTGAATACCAATGAAGACTCATCTTGGACACTGCAGTGCAATGAACAGCAAATTAATATCCACTGATCTGCCACTTGTCATAAAAAGTCTTGCCAACAATTCTCACACGTCTCTTCTCTATTGTTTTGTCCAATCAATAAAAAGACTTATCACTGACTTTCACATGAAAATGGAGAGGAGTGAGCGCTTACCCATCTTGTAAAGCACTGTGCTCTTCTGAGAAATGTTTGGCAGGTTCTGCTTCTTACAGTAACACTTTGCTTTAATGGCACTTTAATGCTGACTTGACAGTGGAAGTCCCATAGAAATGTTCAAGGCATCCACATTAATGCTAAATAAAAGTCATTATGATTTTAGAGATATGCCAGGACAGAAATATCTGATCTGGCAGACTCCCTGGGAGCACGAGTGGGAGATGCTTGCTAACCTTTGGAAAGGGCTGCCAGCCTGTAGAGGCAACAGTCTCCTACACGACACAGCACTTTCCTCACCAGGGTACCCAACCCTCCTCGAGGCTCCTTCACATTCACTCTTCAAATCAAAGTAGCTCTCAGGTCATTCCTGGGGCGAAGGGGCAGCAGACAGGCAGGCAACAGGAACCAGAGACACAAACAGCACTGGCAGTAACAGAGATGTTTTGCCAAGGATGAGCTCTGTGAAGGCTCCTGCAGAAGCTTGGAGCAGACAGAAGAGATCTTGCTGTTGCAGACTGATAGTTTATCTTAAATGTGCAAGAGAGAAATGCAGCATAAAATTTGCTGAGATTTGGATTGAAATTCAAACCTTAATGAGAGTAAATCATTCATTGTTTGAATCCCTTACTAGAACACAGAAACCCTGAGTCAGCTCCTGGATTTATTCCCTGCTCCTGCCTGCCTCTGCTTCTTCCTCACAATGAGAGTGGACTTAGTCCTTGAGATTCCCTTACTCTGGCTACTCCTCCAGAGAGGGGACTCGTATCTTCCCCAGCTGTGTACAGAAAGAGATGCATTAACATACTGGTATGTTTACTATAGCTGGAAAAAACATAAAGATTTTTTTCAGATGGTGAATGAAGCTACAAAGGCCAAGACCAGAGCCACTGACTTTGTATTTTACATTTACAGGCATTTTTCTTTCCCTTCCCTCCACACACACCTGAAGAAGCACAGAAAGAACCAGACAAGCAGGTGGTTCTCCAGTTTTCTATTTTTTTCTCCCAAAGTCAAAGGCAGATTTTCAAGAAGAGAAAGCATAAGGTCAAGCAGCGAGTGAGGGGAGTCCCACCTTTGGAACAAAAAATAGATTGGATCCTGAAGCAGGAAAGTTAATTTTCCTTCCAAAACTTATCCTTTAAATGCTAAATATTGCTGACCCTGACACCCATATCTATACCAAATTACACTTTTAATCTTACTCATCTCTAGCTCTTTATTTAAACTGTTTTGTCTTAAGCCAACCCTAAACAAGCCATCAGGTTTTTAAGTAAGTCATGTGTAAAAATCACCGGCTGAAAGCCGAAACACTCCAGCTGCTTGGAGCATATCAGCCTCATGTTTCAGCATGACTTCATGGGCAAAGAGCAGCCTGGTGTGCAATTTCCCATTATTTGTCTGCCCCACAAAGTTTCTCCACTGAGGCTGCTGGACATTTACAGCTCAAATAAATCTGAAAAATTAATCCTTTCCTTTTATCAAAGCAAATATCTGTGTTGAGAAAGAAAAGAGTGGACACACATAGCCCTCACTGCAGTACTATTTCTGAGCATTGGCTACTATGACACTGGTAGGAAAACACTGCCAATTTAAAAAAAAAAATTGAGCAGCTTAATTAAACCACCTCCATTTCAAATGATACAGATCAAAAGTAATTAATAAAAGGGATGCTGCTATCTCTGCAATAATATTTCATATTTACTGCTGGAGGAATAATCCTTTAAAAAGGTCAAATGGGCTCCAAAGGTGCAATTGAAAAGAATAAATTCTCATGCAAGTTTAAATTCAGTTATGGGCTACAGAGCAGGTTCCAGGCAACGTCTGTATGGCGAGACAGCGTCCCTGTTTGCCGTAGCTACAGAGACAGTTTCTCCATCTACAAAAGAGATAATGGTGTTGACCTTCTTTGTGCGTTCCTCTGACATCCACTGATGAAAAACATGCCATAATAAATACTTTCTCCTTAGACTGTAATCCTGTGAAGTTTCTGTGCAACACAGCAAGAGTTATACCATCTTTTTCTGCCCCAGCATACAGAGACTGTCCTTGAGAACAGGGCAAGAAGGTGTTTCTTATATCCTTTGTTAAACCACAGCTGGCAGCTAGGAACCAAGCAATGGAGCAGCTGCCACCACTAAAACATCTCCTTTTCCATGAGCAAGCCTGAAGAGAACAGCAGCTCCTGATTCACAGCTCTCTCTTATAGTTAGAAAACACTTAAAGTTTAAAAATTCCAGAAGCTGGGTGCTGTCTTCTGCAACCATGGCAGACCTCAGCAGGTAACACGAGAGCTGTGCCTTTTATTGTACAGATAAAAGAGTTGAGGCCAGAATATCATTAGCCTCCATTTCATAGTCAAAAATCAGGGCAAATATTATTAGAAACATCTCTCCAGAGCAGAGCATGCAGCCCTGGGACACATCCTCTGCAGGGCAGGGCCTCAGATTTGCCTGCAGCAGCACGGGCCCAGAACTAGAAAATTCCTCATGAACACAGAAGGACACACTGTCAGGCCTTTTATAACCTCTATTTTTATATAGCTTTTAAAATCTATGTAGTTCTTTGCTGAAAGGCACAAAGTGTTTTGCATCAGGGATCGCCCATTAAATCCTGACTGCTTTACGGATGTCACGACTGATCCAGTTTTTCCAAGCAGCCCACAGATATGTTTTTAAATACTATCAAACCTTTACTGTGATTCGAAAGTTGAAGCCACAAAGCAAGTTCAGAGCCTAAGAAATAAATCACAGGGCTCACTTAAAATATACACGAAACAGTTTTAACTTATTTGCAAACATACAGAGACAAGATATGTCAGGTCATCTTACTGACAGCACGATCTTCCTTTGCCTCACTACTTGGGTGAAAAGTTGAAGCACCCAGTGGAGGGAGTAAACCAGTGCTCTTTTACCCCAAGAACAGGAGCAGCACTGGCAGCAGTGAGGCACAGCTCCCACACGGCCCTGCCGGCGCTCGCTTCAGCTGGGAACCATAGGGATCAGCACTTCTGAAGCAGGGAAACGAACCCATTCTTCATGTCTCTCCCAAACCACAGTATCCTCTTTCTGAGGCTGCCAGGAGCTCACACTCACAGGTCACTTTTCATTATGCCCACCTAATGCAGCTGCAGTATGTGATGCATTCCCATCAGAAATGTAGGGCATTTGGGTACTGCCAGCCCAGCTAAATTTACCCACTGAAAGTTGCAGTGTTTATTTAATAGGAGACAATGAAACAATCCACTTTATTTTTGCTGTGTCTTATTCCAGTCTAGAAGATTTCTTCCCTCAGTTTCAAATAGAGAGAGTGAAAGCTCCTAAAGAGAAGGTTTATTTGCTAAGAGCACAGTTTCTATAGCTTTTCAGGACTTGAGAGAAAAAAAGGCAATAGCACAGAAAATGAAAAGGCAGGAGAGCTAGCATATTTGGAATAGTATTATCCCAAACTGCAGTTCTTATGTTGCACGAATCCTGTCCAGCCTCAGCAGATTATTAGGCCTGAATTTGATATCTTAATAGCAGAGATTACAAAAACTCACACATGAAACCAGCAGTTGGGAAGTGCAGAAATCTATTTCTAGCATTAGCCACATTCTTGAGAGGGGTAATGTTAAATCTGCCGGGAGAAGGTCAAGAGCACACGAGGAAAATAAATCAAGGCATCACTATGTGGACCTGTCTAAAGGTTAAGGATCTAAAGGATATGCAGATACTCTAACATATAAACAGCCCCTGGGGGATAATTGCTTAAGCAAGTCCATTTGAGCAGTTCTGAACAGATGGTTTAGTAGGTATATCGACTATTGCTGTGCTTTGTGACACTATTTATTACCTGCTGAGACTGGGAACAAGTGATACTGTAGACACGTAGCTGGTTCCCTCTCTAATCATGCGTATCCTTGCAATATCCAGTGACCCAGAAACACATTCCCAGAGGTACCATCTCCCACAAGCAGCAAGTACATAAAGTAACATCAGATAACTTCCTGCAGGAATAAAGCCTGAATAGATTAAGCACAAAACAGGTTGTTTGGCTGAATTTTCTCCTCACTGTAAATTACAGCTGTACTGTTAAATGCACCTGAGATAACACTGAAGCTGCTGCAAGTATATAAAAGACTCATCAACTTTTTTCTTGGCTCTGAATGCAGGGCCTATGGCTGCTCAGCTTGTTGGCCCAAGTTTCTTCAAGCACAAACACTTTTCCACTTCTCCCAGGCATCACACATACCAGTGCTGTATGGTTTACCTGAACTTCTTCCAGGTCAGGCTGGGAATAGGCCCACACCAGTTTATTCAGGGCACTCATGACCAGGGTGGAAGTGCAACAGGAATAAGCCTAAGCTCTCCCTGCTGATGCCATCAGGGGACTAGGGAGACAAAAAACCACTCCTGCCTGCACAGGTGGCCAAAGCCAGGTTTATGCATCACTAACGTCCCTGTTACAGCAATGGTGAGTAGTAAATTGGGTTACACTCCTGTTGCCTACAGTGCAACAAGCAATGATGCTTGAAATAAATCAGCAGTTTGAATAGGACATGTAGTAGCTGTGCTGGGCACAGGCTCAGAAACTGTCAGCTCAGAGAACTCTTACCAGGACAGTGACTTTTCAGTATTGACCTTAAAAGCCCCCACCTTTTTAATAATGTCCTGCAATTCAGCCCTAAACTACTTTATCTAGGATCTACTCTTTAGAATCCTTAATTCCTATCAAACTCCTATGATTTGCAGTTTTGCTCTTCTTTATCTGTGCTTCAGGTTTGCAAAACAAGTGCACCAAAGACCACCCCTCCCCAGCACAGCCATGAGCAATACTTCACCTCCTTTCTGTCACAGAGCCAGCTTTCCCAAGAGGGAATTTTGATACAGTAAAACCTGAGTTTGACATTTGGTTGGGACTTTTGGACATCTGGCACACACAAGGGTCTGCTGGAAAGCTCAGCCATGTCTGCAGTGTACAGACAGATCCACTGCACACAGCCCACACAGTACACCTGAGCCTGTCCAGGAGCAGTGGATTCACTGTGCCTGTGCTGGACAGATTATTCATGGGAATGAGCTGAGCTGACATGTCCCAAAAGCTCTGCACTCATGGTACACGTGTTGACCATATGTGTAGTGTGTGGCAGTGAGACCTGGCCCTTTCCCTTCATATTTGATCAGTGACTTTGCTTAATCAAGAGGAATTTTACACCTTGGCACACTCCAGCATCACTGTGCTGCAGGGGACGGGGGGGGAACAATCAGAACAGTGATGAAAGCAGAAACTGAACAGATATTAATTTGGAATACCAAGAGAGAGAAAGCAATTTACAGCAGGAGTACAAAACAAGGTGTCTCCGATGGAAGACAAAGAGATACTCAGTAAATTTTATCAAAGCTAGAGCAGGCAGCCCTGTGAAAGATACATTGAATATTTAGGTTCCTTGATTTCAGGTCCTGGGTAAGCACAAAACGCTCGAAGGTCATGCTTTGGGTCTCAATGGGCTGGGCCAGATACTTAGAATTGGAATTGAGAAACAGGGCTGCACATGGCCATGATCAGTGCCTTAAACAGAGGGAATGTCACCATTCCTGCTCGTTCACTACCTTCCCCCCATAAACAGACTTTTTCTTTTCTAAGCCGATGCAAGAAAATGGTTGCTAAAAAAGAATTCAGAACCTTGACAATTTGGACAATCCTCCACTAATCTTCCCTTCAGGGTGCCCACAATCCTTTAAAGCATGACAAACTGACAGAGGGAGCTCCTTTATAGTCACTGGGCTCTATATCTTTATAAACTGGCTCTTCTATATGCAGCAGAAAACCTGGGAAGGCAGACACTGTTCCAAGGAAGGTGGAAACAGGCACATTTAAGAGCTCTTGAGGGGCCACCAGATGAAAGGAAAATATCTGTGCACAATAATACGGCTCTTCAGGTACAGAGGGGGAAAAGCTACCACAGCCTTGTTGGAGAAGAATCTCACGTGTCTGCCAGTCCACCTACAAAAGGTTAATTGACACTTAAAAAAAAAAAAATATTTGGAAGGCTCTCAAAGCCAAAAAAACAGCTTGCCAGAGAGCAAAATCCTCCCCCCACCACTTTTCTGCTGGTTTAGATGTTATTTGTACCAGAGCCAAGCTGATACGCCCTTGACACGTGCAGAACGTTACAGCTCCAGGCAGCTTTTTGTTCAGTGGGGTTGAGAAAGTTGTGTGTGTAATGACAACCGAGTTCATTCTCCCCCTCCATATTTTATTTTCTTTTTAGGATTATCTCTGTTTTAATAATGCCACCCTGATGCTTCCAAACTGGTGGGGGGAGCACACTGAAACACAGCAGCTGCTGACAAGCTCATTCTGAGCTGTACCCAGGCTAGAGAAATTCTTCCATAGATTGGAAAGGCACATGTCAAACAAAACTTTTAAGAAGCCAACTCTGACACATTTCCAACTGCAAATTTCACACCAATTTTTTTTTACTGGCTATCTGATATTGAGTTCAAAAACACTGCGGTGATAAACTAGAAACCTGCCATATGGCATTCCAATTGCTGAAGATGACCAAGACTGAGTTCACAAATTATTTTTCATTTAGACACCAGAAATAGCATTATAACAATGTGGACAGAATGGATATCATGCTGTTGGGTAACAGCATACTGTGATGCAGACATAGCCCATTCTGTTATACATAAAGACACACACATATATTTTTATATATATATAAAAGCTTTCCTCTCAGTCTCGGTTTAGAGATTAGGACTGTCATGAATAAACTTGGAAGATGAGAAACTAGATCTCTTAGATATCCATGTGAAACTCAAAAGGTGAATTGCATTACCAAAGACAGCTTTTTCATGTATTACTGCATATAGTAGAGTAAAAAGTAGTACAAGAATTGGACAATGTAATACTATTTCCAAATGAACTATTACACGAACTCTAATACTATTCCAAATTTTCAAGATTATATATGTTATTACAAGAGACTTAAAAAAAAAATATGGATGTCTGAAAATAGGACCTCTCAGTTAATAAAACCATTTCAAAACCTATTCATTTACTTTGTGGGGTTTTTTTTACTATTAGGGCAATAAATTTATAAAGATGTCAGCAAACACACGTGCTGCACCTGTGGGAAAGCAGAATTAAGGTTAACACCTATGCTTTAAAAAAAAATTTGCTTTTAAAGATTATAATTCACAAGCTGTGCATACTAATGCTACTTCATCCTTCTCAGCAATTAACAAAGATGAAAAGAGAGACTGACTAAACAAATAGACTTTGAAGCATCCTTTCATCTATTTAGGAAACTGGTGGGATCTTATTGCCATCACTTTGCTGTGTTTTATAGCTTCCTGAGAATCTTAACTAAAAAAAAAAAAATCAATCTGCTCGGAGCAAGTCCTACAGGTATTTTTCAAATTAGAAATACCTGAAAGTTTATCATTCACCCTCTCATTCATAGAGCTCCTGACAAATATGATTGGAGAAGATTGATATTTTGTCTCCTCGTTTCCTGTACTTGAAAGATATTTTCTCCATGAGTCACTATTTCAGCTTGTCATTCTTCCATTCTGGGGCAAGCAGGAACAGCTCCCGCCAAGAACCAGCCTCTCGTCCTGAAAGGCCAGGAGGAGGAGAGACATCCACAGCAGGGATCATTTGGGTGGAACACGGGGGGAAAGTCACTTGGGAAGTGATATTGTGAGCTGAATAAATCCTGTGAGAAAATGAGAAAATTTGCTACTATAGCAAGTTAAAAAGGAAAAAAAGAAAAGAAAAAAGAAAGGGCAAGCCCTCTGTTTTGTGTTCCAGGACAGTTAAATTATCACCAATTACACCAGCAGTAACAATGGTACCTGCACATATACAAAGGTACAAGCAGACAACTCATACAGCAAGATAAAAATATCCATCTCAAAAGAGCTGCTGCACCTCATCTGAGAAAGTAATTATAAAACCATTTCTTCTTTTTGCCTTTGTCCATGAAAATTCTGGTCAGGATTTGGAGAAAATGAGCATCGCAATATGTGTAAGCAGTCAATAGCAGAAAAATGGGAAATAAAATTGGCTTAAAAAAGAAAGTATCTTGCTTAACCTCTTCCCTGTCCTCACAAAATGGAGGAAGACTTGAAATGAATCTTGAAGTTCACACCCTATGTGACTGTGAGAGAAGAAGGGGAAAAAAATAAAGAGAGAAAACCACTACAGGAAAGAAAACCCTCAATGGACTCTGACACTCTTCAGAAATTCAAAATCTCAGCAGTCTGCTCAAGGATGCCTAATGCATGTTATCATTGTGGCAGACGACCCCTGAGCACAGGGCAAAGCCCAGGTGAGGCCAGGACAAGGCTGGCACAGGGATTCAAAGCAGGCACTGAAGAGCTCTTCCAACAGAGCTCTTAAGACTGTGCACAGTTTAAGCAGTCCCATATTTAAATGCTCTGCTGAAAGAAGGCTTTTGTTTTGAAAGTTCCTGTCAGTGCTCTCTTTTAATAGGAAATCAATATATCATTTGTTTTCTAGAAAGTAGACACCCGTCCTTCAGGACTTGTGCAGCCAAGTTTAGCTCTGGTGGAAAATTGAGTAGTTTTGACCTAACTTTTCTTCTTTCATGAATGTCACTTTCCTCACCCTGGGGATAGGAGGTAAGTGAAAAGCAAAGGCAATGAACATTATGGTATAAGTTTTACCTAGTACTAACCATGGGTGAATTACCAGCTCTTAATTATTTTCAATGCTGGCAAAGCAGAAATCCAATGTGAGCTAAAAAGCGATCAAAAGATAAGAAAAATGCGATCTGTTTCCATTGTGTTTGGCTTTTACACCAGCAGCAGGAAGAAGAAGAAAGCTGATAGGGTTGGTTGCCAAGAACTCTGCCCTGCAGATGAGGCTTGGCAAAGACTTGGCAACAGGAGGCTCGCAGAATAATCTTCTCTTTTAATATCAATTCAGGTCACATGAAAGAGAACCTTGGTTCAAAAGGAGTGAAGTGTGTTACTCATACCCAGAATAAAGTGAGGAGGTCTTGGGATTTCTGAAAGGAACTGAAGGGGCAAGAAACAAGGAGCACGCTCTGGTCTGTTCGCGGGCACATGCAGCAGTCCACCACCTTCGGCAGGCTGGAACATAAAAGCAGCCTGAAGAAAACAGCTTGAACCCTTCCTTCTCTTCCTTCCTGAATTACAGACAAAACCACGGCCTTGTTGCAAGATGTTTATTTACAGCTGCTTAGAGCAGAATGCAAACAAACATCTTGTAACAAGCTGCTTGACGCTTCCCATTACACATACAGAGCTCAGCACTGCTTCAGCAGGTACTCAGCAGTGCTGCTCAAAGACTGAGTCACTGTGAGAATATGCAGAATTAAATCTGATGTCATTTGCCCACCTTCATCATTCCTCCCATGGAAGGCTAATGTTCAAAGACAGAACATCTGATCTGCAATCTTAGTAAGAAATAAATCACTGAACAGTCAATGATAAAAAGGGAACAGCTTCAAAAGCAGCAGTTCATATTCACAAGGTACTAGAGTTGAAGGAGTAAAAATATGATAAATAGCAGTTCCATAGTCACACATAAGAAACCCACACTTAAAAGGAAGACATTGAAAATTAGATTCAAACACTGGATAAGTAATACTGAATTGTGTATACAGAGTAATGGATCACTCTCCAGTCACAAGTTAGCTGACTTACCTGATTTTTGGGAGCTTTTTTTAGTATTGACACTATTAAAATTTTTAAGCTCGGGATAGCCTGTTTTGGTATGTCTTCTCCTTTTACATAAAAGCAAGCATGCCTATCTATGACAAAAAATAAGTCTTTGAAGGGAGAAAAGTCAGCCCTTCGATCCAGAATGACAGTCCTTGCAGATGGGCACAGAATGTACAGACAGAATGTCTCCCTTTGGCTCCCTGAGTGCGCCATGCCCCTTCCACGGCAGATATAAATATCTGCTTTAGTGTTAAATATCTGTGCTGCTGCTCACAGCACCAAGCTCCAGGTTGCTGGATGCTGCACAGCTGAGGACACGACGCCTGGTGCGAACTGCTAACAGTCCACTTCCCTCACTCTAAACCTCCCAAGCCTTGATGATCCAAATTTTGATATAAAGCCACTAGTTAAATTGTTTCTGGTGAAGAAACCTACTTGTCTTACAACTAGGAGATGCTTAAGGGGAAGACAATCACAGTATGGCACTGACAATGCCAAGGTCATGGATTCAGTCCTTTATGGGCCATTGACCCAGGAGCTGGACTTGGTGATCCTTGTGTGTCCCTTCCAAATTAGGATATTCTGTAAACTCTGTAAACAACATTTCATTCTTACCATGCTAAATACAAGATTCATCCAAGACAAGAAAAATGGGACCTTGATGAAGTTCTGTTGCTGGAGGAGTCTGCAGCACATGCTGGCTCTGCTGGTGCCTCGTCAGGCTGGGGGTAGATCCGTATGGATCTGAAACAAGAGCCAGGGAAGCAGTTGGTCTCAACACACTCAGGGCAGGAGCAGACAAATTGAGCGCCTTGCAACATCACACTCCTGAGGAAGCCCAGCATGCGAACATGGGCACATCTGAGCATCAGGTAAAAGAGTAGTTCAAGTTATCAAGTTACTCTCTAGAGCTGAAGTTGGCATATTTGCAGTTTTTACATAGCACAGCTTTACTAGCAGGATTGCACCCATTCAGCCCAGCAATTTAAGAATCTTAGGACTCAAACTTGTTAACTTGTGTAAACATCGAGGTACCTAAATAGGACTGATACAGGCTAGGATTTGTTCGCCAAAACAAGCTAAGGCATTTAAACACACTGACATTAGGATCCAGACAAGTTTAACGGGACCAGTTTTTAAGCCAATTGTAAAACTAGTTTGGTGTTTGGGGTTTTTCTTTGTGTATATAGCATAAAACATAAATTTCCATACCATTCCTATACAAGCACTTCCTTCACTCCTGGCAAAAACCTGATTAACATGCCAGGACTGCCATGTTTCTACAAGTCCTTTTTGTATGGTCTGACTGCAGCTCTTAAGTATTTAGCCTGCTCTCACCTCACTACTGCTTTGCTGCTCTCGGCTATTAATCCCCAAAGTAATAATCCCTGACCTGAACTTGTTCCGATTTCTTTCTTGTTTTGCCTCAGGTTATTCACTTTCCACTGCTACACAACTTCTCACGGAATAATTTCCCCTCCCAAATGTCTTCAGTAACACTGTCATACGATAATTTCAGTGGAGAAGAAAAAAGTAAAAGTATCCTAAATTCACATTTATATTCCAAATAATAAAGAATATTATATTTTCAGTACTCCGGAAAGCTGCCATTCAAGAAACTGACCCAATTTCCTTTTCAAATGGACAAATCAGATTCCCTTTGATCCTCAGAAGACAGTATGCATCCAAAATTATCTTGAGAATTTTGATCATAGCAGGCTTTTCCACAGAATGAGTTTGGTTTTTATATTGTGCACAGTTTATTTTTAATGTCTACAAAGACTGTTGCAATTAAGACTCAGGGATTCAGAATAGATGCCCAAAAACCTGCAAAGAACATCTGTGGAAAAAGGCTGTTATTTAAAAGAAATTCCTTATAGATATAGAAGAGTTTTTTAAAAAAGAAAAATCTTTTTTTGGCTGTTCTGTTTGAAAATCATTTAAAAAATTAAAATTCTGTTAAAAGCAAATTGTTTAGATTTATAAGCATCTTATTCCATCAGTTGATTCAATTAGAATCACACTGCTTCTGTGACTTCTACGAAAGTCAGTAATTCCATTTCCCCAGTTATTCAAAGAGTCCATTTTATTTTTGTCTTATTTAAATAACTACTTCAAACAGAAATGAAAAGCAAGAACTTAAGAACTCTCCCCCCAATCTATTATGTACTCAAAAAGTAATCAAGTATTGTAAATGGACAAGCATATCATTGAATCATGAAAACAGAAGTCCCCACTGTATGTGAAGAACCATGGAGAGAAAATAAAAGCTTCCAACTGTTGGCTATAAAAACAGACAAAAAAGCCTTCCAGAATCTACTAAGAGAATAACAAAAGGAAATAGGCTATTGTCTCCTACTGTGTGGAGGGGCCTGGGGGGGTGGGGGAAAAGCAATGAAACAATTCTCAGGTCTTACATTTTGTGTACAAAGCCAAGAAAATCTCAGAGGAAATGACTTCCAGAGTCAGTGATAAGTGCTGAAATGCTTCCAGTGGAGAGCAGGATACAAATCCTTATTCTTCCTTTGTGGGTGAAGAGGTCGCTAATGTGAGCCCAAACAGACCCTTCTCAAGCAGCAGAATGCTACAGAGAGACACCAAGATCTCAGGAGTGGTGCTTCCCTTTCATGGTTAAATGAAAGTCACTCGTGGAAGGAAGCCTCTCGTTAGGAGCAGGCTCAGATCTCTCTGTGCATAGCATCTACATTCAGTCTGCTGTATCCAGCTACTGGGGAAGCATGAAAAAAAATAAAGAGTTCTTTTCCCAGAAAAACATGAAATAGAAAGAAAAACTATTTTTAAGGACCAATTTGTTGGTGCTACAACTTGTGGAGTCACAGCCTCTGATCAACCTTTCCTGCAACCTCCTGGTGGGAAACTGAGTATCAATAATGGAGAGGTGAGAGTGGGAGAGCACCAAGATTAAAGAACTTCCTTTGCTGTCCAAAATGCTAGAAAACAAAACAACAAGACAAACTGCTCCAAATACTTTCTTATTTGTTGCAAGCATTTAGTTGTGTACTTAGCACGCTTCTGCCTTACAAGAAATTCAGGAAAGCTTTGGGATTTGTGATGTTTCACCCAGTGTGAGCAACGCTGAAGGGAAGACTCCTTTCCTGTACCTGAACGAGGAGGCAAGAAAGCATTCAGAACCCCACGGCTCCCTGCAGAGCTCCTCTTCACTGCGCAGCACAACAAACTCTTACTCCATAATTCCTCATCTCACTGGGGTACCTGAAAATGGGTTGAGCCTTTGATGGTGTTTCCTTCCAGCCTTAATCCATCAAAAAATGGGAAGCCAACCATACCCCACCTGCTATGCTCAGGCTGATAGAGTTAAAGGAAAAGAGATTCTGAAAGCTAGTTAAGGAGACAATACCCAGGAATATATATATATATATATTTCCTAATTCTTTGAAGAGCTTTTCAACTTGGATCAGAGCTGATACAGTGAAGCTGAATCAAGAAAACAGTCTCTTTGGGGGTGCAGTCCTCTGTGGAGGCAGCAGCATGAATACTGAGAAAAGAAATGATCTAGAGATGATTCACTGAGTAATCTGCAGCTTTTAACAAGATCTTAAAAAGGTGCAACAGTGATGCCTGGTCATCTTTAAAGAGTTGCATCATCAGTGTAGCTCGAACCACAGCAGCCCTGGCTGCTGACTCAGACTTCCTTGCTGTGGTGGAACGCAGAGGGCAGGGAACACCCTTGGGAGCATCACACTTCTGTCTTTGCCTCATCCTTCAGTGGGCATATCAGGTCTTTAGGATGCCCATTGGCATCTCTTGCCTCTGCCCTGGGCCAGAAATTTCCAACTCCTCAGCTCTTGAGGATAAATTGTATTTCTTTTTAACATTCCCCATGGAGTCAGGAGCCTAAGACAGGAACAGACAGGAACCACCGCCACCCTTCACAAGAACAGTTTGACCCATTTCTCTTCTAGATATTGCTGCATTCCAAACAGGTCTTTCCAGGCAAATCCTGTTCCATTCCAGACCTCCTTGAGTCTACTGTCTGTGGCACTTAGTATAAACTTTGATTTATAAAAGTATAGCCAAAATAACAAACCCTTGAAATCATCCAAGAGACCAGTTCAACACTAACATGTGAGCAGAGGAACAGATCCCTTGCAGCTTACAAAGCTTCTGTATTGACCCAA
This sequence comes from Eulacestoma nigropectus, assembly GCA_013397775.1. Lineage (NCBI taxonomy): Eukaryota > Metazoa > Chordata > Aves > Passeriformes > Eulacestoma > Eulacestoma nigropectus. The sequence goes on along the minus strand of VZTE01004910.1, from coordinate 423,447 downwards.
GAGTCTTGGGAATAAAGAAAATGCCCTTTACACACCGGTTGTGCTATGGTCCCAAATAGTGGCCTCATCTCTAGAATTTAAAGAGAGATGCCTTTTCTTTTCCCTGTCCTCACCACCCCATCCCCTCTTTCTTCTCCCTTGTAAAATCATCATCTCTTCTACACAACGTCTTTCGTCAGTTTTGCAGAAACAAAATATTACTAAAAACATAAAGCACCGGAAAAAAGTGAACAAATTTCAAGACCTTCTATATGCAATACAGAACAAAATTAAGTAACTATGCCATAATGCAAACTAAATCCCACCAGTTAATCACAACCAGGTGAGGTTTTATTTTGATGTAATCAAAATAAAAGGATCAAATTTTTAAAAAATCATTACAAATGCAAAACTTGAAAAAGAAATGCCCAGAGAACTTGGAATTCAGTTCTGTAGTTCACTCATGCAGCCTGAATTTTTATTTACTTCACATTTTCTGGGAAACGTCAATGTTTACTTGATGGATATAGATATAGGTAGAATCAGACCTAAGCCTTCCAGTTTGCTCTGACATTGCCCCCTTAACAAACATGACTCAATTGTGGATCCCTAAAACCTCAGCTCATAGAAGAGAGTTCTGGGCAGGAGTTCAAGAGGGCTGCCAGTCAATAGCTGTGTTTTATTACTACAGGATCAATTATTCCACCATCATTCTCGGTGAACACACAAGAACAGGTTTGGTGGGAACTCCACAATTTTTCAAAGTGCTCAGTTCCAGCACTGCAGATGCTATGCTGAAACCAATGTCATTGCCACCAAGTGGCACAACTGCCAGAATAAAGTACCATTTGACAGATGGAAGTGCGGTTTTTGTTAAAAAGGCTCTTCATCTCACTATCTTAAAAGCAGACTTCTTTCTTCGTTACTCATTTACGGCAAGCCATTTACATTTTATCTGAACAATTCATCTGGTTCTCAAGTCAGATTTATAGTGTAAACTTGCAGTAGCAATAAAAAATGTGAGGAAAATGTCACTCTCACAGTTTTCCTATAAAGCCAACACCTTAAACACCGTACCAAACCAATTCTGGAGCCTCCTCCTGTGTAAGCAGTCCCAGTGAAAACAACTGAGTCAGGAATGTTCACGTTATAAGCGCAGCAGAAGACGTATTAACTGTGGTCTATATCATCAAGAAGGTCATACAAAATACAATTTTAAGCAGCTTTATAACATACATGAGAAGGAAAAAAAAGTCATTGTCAGAAAGCTGCACTTCAGTGTAACAGACTTCTTTTTTTTCTTCTATGTTTTAAGAAAACAGGTATCGCTGCTTTGTTCTTTTTATAACTCCTGTACTTATTTCCAGCTGCTATAAAATAAGCACAGTCTTCCATTAATTTGCTTATTATGGTTCTTTCACCCTTTCTTTTTAGTGCAGATTATTCAGAACATTTTAGCTTCGGGGAAACTGTTCTCATCATCTTTCTTGCCACATGGAACTAGCTGAAAAATATTAATGAAAGATTCACTAGGGCAAATTTTCTGTAAGTATAAACAACATCAATATTTCAATGTCTGAAAATGTGGCTATTCTCTTGCCTTGAGTATGTTGTTAGAAATCATTGGACTTTAATGGATTCAAAATTTCTTGCTGGATTCAGTACATACTGCTTATGAAAATTCATAGAGGGAAAAGATATTTTTCTTTCTAGAAAATATTTGGGAGACTAAGAACCTGCTCATGTTTTACAATAGTGGTGGTGGTGTAGGTGGAGATGTGACTGCTGATCTTTTCATTGTGGTCCTTGTAGACTGCTGGTTTCCCAGGCAGTTTCAGCTGTCACAGTTGCTTAGAGTCCACTGAGCCGTTTTTAGTTACTCATTCAAATATTCATAAGAACCGAGGACTGCAGTTTGCTGTCTGGTAACAACTTCATTTTCTGCTCACACTGAGCTCGTCCTTGTGGGCTGCCTCTTCCCACTCAGATTGGCTTTTCCACAGCCACATGACCCTTGAAGGGTAATGGAGCTTCCCTGGGAGCAGCAGGAGAGGCATGTTCCACCTTCCATCTTTGCTTGGCTGCACGATGAAAATAATTGCAGAAGACAGTCATGGATTACCAAAGAGACATGTGAAATGAACAAACCTGTATCAAGCACTGGTTTCTGCTACCAGAGAGAGCACATGCTTTAATTATTTACCTCGCAGGATGGCTCACACCTTAGGATGGCCACGTTTTTGTGCAAATATTTACTTAACAATATTGTACTTGAGCGGAGTAATGAAAATAGGTGTAATCTCGTGTAATGGCCCTGGGAAAGACCAATGGACTGTGACATTTCCCTGCATGGGGGAAATCACTAGAGTGCAACATTTCTATTATTTCATTAAAACTCTTGCTAAATAACCCTTCAGGGCAGCTCAGTTTTGCATTTTTAGCTAAAGGAAATAGCTGAAGAAAAGGAATCCACAACTGCTGCCAGTTAATAATAGTGTGTGGTAGGATTTCTAAGAGAAAATACTACTTAGCACACATGAAAACGGAGACACACTTCAATTAACGCAGTATTTACAGGAAGCTACACAGCATCCTGCAGTTACAAGGGCGGCTTCCACCCCGTCGGGAATTTCCACAGCCAGGAGAAGGCACAAAGGAGGAAGCCCAGGCATCACCCGTGGCTGTCTGCACATCCTTCCTGCTGTCTCACCTCTGTCCTCTCACTGCTTTGCACCAGCAATTTTCCTGGAGGAGCCTGTGGGCAGCCCCAGCATTATCACCCACACAAAGAGGACAAGTTCCTTCCACCTTCATCTCTCCATGAAATTGCAGCCCAAAATACAGGCTTTCCAGAGAGAATTTTAAATTAATGTAACAGGTAAGCCTTTCCCTGGGTACCAGTTAAATAAGTTACACAGGGCTCTTTTGTGCTTTACAGAAAAGAGGTTTCATTTCTGTCAGTACACCATACTAGAAATACAACATCTTAAAATTATCATCCTTTTAATTATGCTGTCATGACACTTTCTTTAAAGATTGTCTCCTTCAAGGCTTAGATTGAAAGTGTTTATTTACACACTTGCTGAACATAAGTACATAATAGCATCAGACAGCAGGGAAGTCTTCTGGATAAGCTACAACCTAAATTTTCCCTGTCTGTCCTGTTCCACTCCAGATTCGAAGGGGAAAACAAAACAAAACAAACCCTGTGGCAGGTTAAGCAAAAAAGATGATGGTTTTAAAGCTAATGAATGAGAAAACCACCTTTGAAAGAAAGCAGGGGGAGTGGGAAAAAAAAGAGTCCAATAACACCATTTGTTTATATTAAACACCCACCACTGCAGACACTGTTAAGATACTGTCAGCGTTTCTATTATGATCCCATATTTCAAAGGCTTATAACTTGGCCATGAGAAGTCACTTTTAAAATTGAATCCAGAATATAGAGTGAGTTTAGCTACATTCAGTATATTATTGTCACCGTGGAGACACCAAAAATAGGTAATAGAAATAAAGAAAAGAAAAAACAGCTACCGCTAAATTAAAACCAGGTGTATTGAAGAGCTATCAATGCCAGAGACATCTCAGGCCCAAATCACTCAGGTAACCCCTTGTTCTGTTGTCTTTGAAACAAAAGAGTGGACAAAAAAATTACATTTTATCTGGATTTTTTGTCTGTGTTGTTTCTTTTTTGGTTGTTACTATAGCTTTCATTCAAGAACAAGAAGAAAACTGAATAAGTGAATCATGCAAGAGTGTTAAAAAATACGTTAAAACCACACACGAGGAATAAGCACCAAAATAATGTCTGCTTCTGCAGCACCTGCAAGACTTGTTTGTTTCTTTGTGGAGACAGAAGGAGCAGAAGCTTTTTAGCCAAGAGAGGGGGCAGGGAAAGCCAACTTGCCGGATTTTGATCTTTGATGAAATCCCTTCAGCCTGCTCTCCCAATCTATTTTTCCTTCAAGTTTTTTTTCTTTCCAAGGCTTCTGAAGAGCAAAGGTTAATGAAGTAATCTGTGAGTGAATGGTAACATATGCAATGTATGTACAGAAAAATGCACATCCCATTTTTAACATTTCTCTGGAAACAACTATGGCCTCTTATAGCTGCAATTTAGAAAGAATGCAATTATGGTATAGAATTTCAGCTACCTTTGGGCTGAGGCCTCTGGAGACACACAAAGAATTAGTGCATTGTTGTGTGATACATTTGTGAAATCATGTTCCCCTAATATTCTCCTCTAAAGCTACAGTGCAACTCCTCTCAGCTAAAAATCATGTCTGTCTCTTTTTCTGTTTGTAAAAATGTCTCTCAACAGCAAAAAGGCTTATTTTCAGTTTCCAAAAATCAAAAACGAGTGTCAGCTAAATTAGCATTAACTGATGCAGCAAAAGAATGGCTCTGCTGATGACAAGAAGCACTTGCTGGGAATCAAGCACCAAAGGTAACAGATGTGGTGGTGCAGGTCTCCTGGAGAAGAGGGAACCTCACAGATGAGGATTCTCCACCAAACTGGCTTCTGCATGCTGGTCAGCTCTGCCAGCCTTTTCTAAGTTTGGGTGTGAGCAGAGATAAAACGTGAGGAAAGAGGTTGGACCAAAGTTGCTTGAACAAGTCTAAATGACAGGCAAATCTAACATGTAAAACTGCACCTCCCGTCACCATCAGAGCTGACTCCTGGGGTGTTAAAACCAATTACTTTTTGCTGTTTTCCTTAATGCAAGTAACAGTGAGACAAAAAGTCAGTTACTATCATCAAGGCAGGTCTTTAATATACCATTTTGAGGTCATTGGATTGCAACTTCAGAAATTTTGCTTTACCCGACAGGAAAGCCTGACTGTTACAGGCAGCTGGTCAGCTGCTGAGGACACCTGATTGCTAAAGACAACATACACATTCATAAAGCCCCAGAAGAACAAAATCAGCACCTAATAACTAAGAAAAACAAAATTACATTTTCATCAAGCAGTATCACTGGTCACTAACACAGCCTTGCCTGAGCCTGAAAGAACTCAGGATAAAGATTGGGATTTGAGCGTGGCACAGCTGCTGCATTTAGGTGCACACCAGGGCTATGCAAAGCACATGAGTAATGAGGTGAGTCTTCATTGTGCACCATTCCCTGCACATCATATACTCTGGGACCTCTGCCCAAAACACCACCCCAGCAAGACTACATTGTTTTTTCTCTACTTTTACCTTCTAGGCGCTCCTATAGTCTGAGTACAGCCTGATTCATGCAGAACACAAAGTTCTTCCCTCCTTTAAGTGTGTATTTTCCCATACAGATAAGAGTATTTTCCCTTACACCAACTTTTCAAGATGTATCCTCCTCAATACTTGCATGAGGTCTCACAAACTCTGAGCAGACTAGTCAAACAACAAAATACTTCATGTTTTACACAGTAAACCAGATTTCCCATGTTTTCAAAACAGTCACCTGTGAGACACTTGCTGTACTAAAAAACAGCAAAGCCCTCTCCTTTCAATCCCCCAAGTATGGCACAACATATGCATTACATCAAAGTTTCTTCCTACAGCATCTTCCTTTATTTCTAACAGAATTTACTAGCAACAGCCTAGAAGATATCTCCTTATTCTCTAATAATGGTTAAAAAAAAAAAAAAAAGAAACTCAAAACTATGCACTGGCAGAATGCCTGAAAAATAACTATGTGTACGTAAATGCGAGAGTCTTGGAAATTTTCATTGAAAAAAATCTCTGCTGTTACATATGAAGGCAAGAACCACTATAATGTCTTTTCATCATTGACCTTGGCAAAAATAAGAAGGGGAGGAAATTTAACCATGGTAAACAAAAGAAAAGAGCTTGGGTTGACTTCTTTTCTTAAATGATAGGTATGTAGATAGAATGATTATCAAAATTTCCTGGTTGGTAAGGATTACATTTTAGTGAGTTAATCGCGATAGCTACATTTGCTTTTCCTTTACGCTTGGTCCTGAACCACAACACTGCATCATGGTAATATTGCCCAGCCTATTAAAAAAAAAAAAATAGCATAAGGCACGGTTGCAATACAAAGAATGCTCCCAGGAATACTGCGAGGGTCAGAGTGCAATCCTCTTGTTCCCGTTTAGCCGTCGCAGCCTCGCTGAGACAAGAGCAGCACCGGCAGAGCGCAGCCCCAGCCCGTGCTGGGTGTGCCGAGCCCTGGCAGAGCCTGACAGACACCGCATGGCTGTGGGAAGGATGCACAGGGACCAGACCCGGGCTTGCAGTCCCTCAGATGGGAATCGCACCTGTAACGGGTGTTAGATCCCAATCCCTGCACACCCCGGCCGCGCAGAGCACAGGGACACAGCCGGGGACCACCTCCAGCCGTCTCCGAAAGTGAACAAACAAACCAAACCTAGCCAAAACCACAACCCAAACCCCGCCCGCCAGCAAACCCACATCCACAATAAACACAGAGGAACCCACGCTTGGGGAGAAAGCTGCTTGGGTAGAAACAAGGCGTTTTCCAGCACCAACAGTAAATCCCACAGTAAATCCTAAACCCGCAGCGCCTGCCAGACACTTCACTTCTCCTCTTTTACAGGATTTCCGAAAAAGAGACCGCGGGGTTTCGGCCGCTCAGCCCCACCGGCGGCGGTCCCCTGCTCGCTCCCAGGCCCCCCCCGTATCCCCCCGCTCGCGTCCCTCCCGGAGAGGCGGCCCCGGCCCCGCGGAGCCGCCGCTGCCGGAGCCCGGCCCGACGCTGCCCCCTGCCCGCGCTGCGGGGCCGCGCAGCCCCGCCCGGCGCTCGCCGGCAGCCCCGGGGGGCTCTTCCCAGGCCTTCCCGGCATCCTGGCCCTGGCTACCACCCGAAGGGTTTCAAGCTTTTCCGCTAAACAAGGGAGCAATAGGAAGGGCGGTTCAAAAGCCCTCTCCCCGACCTCTTCCCCTCCTTACCCCCCATCTCTCTCCCCTGCATTTAGAGACTGACTTAGAGAGGAAGATCAGCTATACAGATAAAGATATGTTTGCTCCAAAACTGCAGTGATCTGAGTTTCCAGAGCAGTCGCATTATCAGCACAAGCAGCAAAGAGGATTTCTTAAAATTACCTGACAATTTGTTCTGAGGTTTGATCTTTTGTACTTCACTTAAATCCTACTTATTTTAGGCCCATTTTAAGCTGATTCCACACAATCTCAGAAGAGGCTTTCATTCCCTTAATTTTACACATTTTTTGATAACACTGTTCTTTTGTTTCTAAGTTGGGTGAACTGGGTCTCATCAAAACAGCTTAGAAACCTGACAATAAGGGAAAATCTGCCCTTAAATTGATCTAAATGCACTTTTTAATGAGTTGGTCTTCATAGCAGAAATTCCCTTTAAGAAGGATACTAGGAGACATCAGTGTCTCCAGACTCAAGAGGTTCATAAATGTTTCCACTCTGCAACATTAAAATGAAAGAGACCCTGTAGGCAGAATAGCTAAACTCCTTCAAAATTCTTCTTTCAAACTCACAGCTACATTTGGGCAAACCCACAGCACTGCAGCACTCACCCAAGGAGGCTGCTTGTTTTGTGCCCTTCCCTAGGGGCAAAGGGAATGGCAGGGACGTGGCTCGGGCCACTGGGGCTCCACCCTGGGCTGATCCCCACAGCGGAGCACAGCCCCCTCTGCCAGCAGAGCAGGGGCTGCTGCAGGGCTGCGCCCCTCCGTGTGGCACAGCAGGGCTCCTACAGGGGCAGAGCACCCTCGTGCCCTTCCCTGGACACAGTCTCACCTGGAACACACCGGGGTGGTGGCAAGGGGGAAAATCCTCACCAATCCCTTACTCCTGGAGCATTTGTCAAGCAAACCAGGTTACCCTGAATTACGGGGGCTTGCCCTCAGAATCAGAATTAGATCTGACACTGCCTTCCCCTGCACATGTTCCCTCCCCCACTGCTCATTCAAATATAAAAGAAAGAGGTCCACTCCTCCTGGCCTTGTGCAGAAGTGGAAGCCTAGCTCATTTATTTAGGTCTCATTTCCTTTTCTCCTCATCCCCCCTTTCCCTTTATTTAAAAAAGGGAGAGCAGCACTCCCTCCAAAGAGGGCCTTAAGTTTGCAAAGTGGTTCACAAGGCGGAGACAGTAAGAGCTGCAAAGGGCAAAATTTCATTTTCTTATGCTTGTATTGATTTGATCTCTGTGTACATTTGTTATGCTTGAGGAGACAGAATACCTTCCATACAAAAAGTTATTTGGGGAGGCCAAGGTGGTGCATAATTTTAATCAAAACATCTGGGCAGAAGTTCCACTCCAGGAAAAGTTTTGGTACATCAGCAACAGCAGAAAGAATGAATGGCTGGGTAAAGAACAGAGCTGTTACAGGACATCTAATTAAAAACAAAAAGTCTTGAAAAACAAATTCTTATTATTGATCTTCCTACCACAGGAGCTGGGTCCTTTCCAGAAGTATTGCCCAGCCACACGAGGTTCTGTTTGTTTCTCACACAAACACAGTCAGCACAAGGTACCACTATGAAAAGGTAGTTAAAGACCTTCACTTCAGTATTTGTTGCTAATCATCGAGTACCTCACCACTGTTGCCATCTTGGGGAGCCTTCTAAAGCCATTGCCAGGTCACAAATTCAGTTCTGCAAAAGACTGGCTCAGTCTTTATCATAAAACATTTCATCAGCTGAATATTTCAACGTGTTCATTGCCATCATAAGGAAGCATTAATGGTGATAAAATATTCAGTCAGCAAAAATTCTATTACTTCTCCCTTAGTAAACACGATCATTACATCCTCACTCAAAAGTTTCTCATTTCCTGAGGGATCAGAACAACTATTAGCTAAAAAGCACAGAGAGGGTACAACTGACACCCATTAAATGCATATAATCCCATTGCCGTAGAGAAACCCCACAGAAATTGAACTCTGAATATCTGTTTCAGGTAGGTGGCTTAAAGTATTCTTGCTTTTATTAGGATTAAGAACAAAAAATGGAGCAGGGAAAGATATAACTGTATAACACAGCCCTTCTCTTCTGCTCCCTCTTGTATTTTGCCTCTCTGCGCATTGAAAATTTATTCTTTTAACTGGATTAGTTCGTTAAAATGCACAGTATTCTTTTTAAATGGCTCTCCATATTTCTCTCTGTGGATTACTTTGAAGCACAACATGTCTATTCTTTTGAACAGGTTCACTCTCTTCACAGGTGTTCATTAAAGTGTGCTCAACTCTAATCCCCTTAGCACTGAAGTATGCAGCTTTTAAAAAGGACCCAAGCTAAACCAGCACTGCTGAACACTTCAGCGCTGGAAAATGGAGATTTTCAAAAGGAAAATCAGTGTCTTAAAGACCACACATGCTCCTCCTGAAACAAATACTGACCTACTTAGTTAACCAATTTTTAAAAAGCTGTTTTATCTTTGACATTCACAAAGGAGAAGAGCCACAGCAGAATACAGTCAATCTGTAAATCTCCCGTTGTTGGTGCGAGCACATAGTGGAAAACCCACTACCTTATAAATAATAGAGGTGATTTTCTCAGCATCTTGTTTACTAGAAGGCTGATGTCATGGAGGAGAAAGGTTGAATAAATAACCAGCTCCTCAGATGCTTTCCTCAGTACCCTTTGCAAAACATTCACACAGCACTTACAGGAACGTAATTTCCTATACATCACCCTTCCCAATCTTCCTAGATTTTGTCCAGACTGAGTACCACTAGGCCAGGCCCACATCAGCAAGTATTTTGGCACAGAAATGAACCAGTAGGTGAAAGTGGCTGGTGCTCCGCCCCCTGACACCTCCACTATCTGTATTTCAGATTTGTCTCCCTGTAGGTTTAGTCTGGCCCTGGACTAAAGGCCCTCAGTGCATATGTGCTCTGATGCTTTCTCCTCTTGGGTCTCCTCCCAAGAAGCAACAAAACAACACACAACTTGCGTTCTGGCAGTTTTCCTCGTGGCTGTGCTGACAAGAATCACCCAGAGATTTTGGGCTTGAGACATGAGCTCAAACTGATGGGACTGTGTTGCCCTTCAGATGCAGCTTTACCTATAAGGGCTCGGCAGGGGGAAACACTGAGCCCAGTCAGTGAATGTACCCTCCTAACACAGTCATTACCAACAGCACCCAGAAATTAAAAAGCAAGAATCACCTCTTACCAGTTTTCCTCAGATATTGCAAGTTTTCTGCTGTACAGCATCTTCATTGACAGAAATGGATGGAAAGACAGACAAGTCTTCTGAAAGTTTCCCTTCTTTTGTAACTGTTCAAGTATCTCATGCACGTGCCAGTTAGTTTAGGCTGGCAATCTGAAACGTGGCAGGAGGCATCTGCTATATGTGCCAATGGAGTTTTGCACTGCAAATTCATTTTATAATTCAATAAACATTCATAGACCATAGTAGAGTGCATTCCCTGTAGGCAGCAGCAGGAGTCATCCCCTACCAGCTTTCAAAATAACCCTTTGTAGTGCACAGAAAATGCTGGATCCCTTTAAAACTGAATTTGTCTCATTTCAAGCTCTTCTTGTGTCCTTCTTTGAACATTTCAAAGCCCTTAACAAATATTAAATATGCTTCTCTTATTTGGGGAGAATATTAAAATACCCTTTACCAATAGAGAGACAAAGGCAGAGACACTGCTAAATGCTGCATGCTGCTGGTAGGAGAGGAAAAAAAAAAAGGAAAAAAAAAGTAAGAATCCCCATTGATATCCCCTAACTTTATCAGACAATGCTGTCCTGTCACACAGGTTCAGGCAAAAAGAGAACTCAAGTGCCCACAACCATCACCTAAGCACTCCACACTAAATCAGGGTAACTCTCTGCTCAAAGGATATTTATGTAGCTTACCTAACATGTAACCACACTAATAAGCCTGAACAATCCTTGCAGCACAATTCTCACCTGCCCTGCCTAGGTAGGGACCTGCTCCGACCCTGTGCAAAAGGCATTGTACTTTTAACTCGCTCTTTCTGACTCAGCAGCAACTGTGAAGAAAAGAACCCAAAAGAACAACATCTGGAATTAATGGCGCTGCAACTGCTGGGCTACCTTGCAGTAGAGATGCTGAGATCTTGGTCCCTCAAACATGGTTTTGGCCTGGTGTGGTCACTGCTACAGGAATGATAAACTCATGAAAGTGGTGTTGTGCAAAGGTACTCTGACCAGGAAATTCAGGCACACGGACAATTCCTGTTGGAGTAATTTCATTGATGACACCTGGTTCTTGTGATTTCGTGCAACTCCAGCCAACTTTTCTGTGCAGCTATTGAACTGGAACTGTGGCTTGTTCTGTACTGCACCGCAGTCTTTTACATACATGTAAAATACATATGGACAACTGTTGTGTAATGCTACAAAATTCATACGTGACTTGGAATTTCTTCTTCTATGGACGCGCTAAAGGTTTTGCCATCTTGTTGCATTCCCAAAACAGGAGACCAAAAGCCCCATTTTCTCTACATGTTGTGTAACACTGCTTGCCAAGAAAACGTGAATACCTTGTTTTTGAAGCCGTGTCATGCTCTGGTATTTCATGAAAAACAAGCAATTGACATTTCTTAAATCCATGTATTTCATTGACATTTTGATGAACTGACTTAACCTTAAACTGAGTCATGACTCCTGAACTTCAAGTTCCCTAAATAAACAGACCATTTTCTTCCCAAAGCAAACCTCCTCTTTTCCAGTGCACCCTGCTATGCTCCTCTCAAAAAAACTTTGGAGAAATCAGTGCGCTTCTTGTCATCAGTCTCCATTTTCTTCTGTGCACTGAAAAACTGCAACTTCCAGAAGGCAATGGCTACAAGGTAAAAACCTAATTGTAGATACGGTCAACAAAACCTTTTGAATCAGATCAGATTAACTTAAAAATGGAAGAACTAACAAACTACCACAACCTTTATGAAAACAACCCAAGGCAAATACTTCTTTTTCCTGTCATCAGAAATGCTTCCAAGGAACATGTAGGGAAAATATTGATTTGTGCAAAGACAGCTTTCCAGCATAAAGTGCCCACCTGGACCTGCCAGCCAACAGCTTACAAAACAACAATGCAGCAGAGGCTTTTGTTGTGTTCAGAACTGTCCTAACAAGGTCATTCTCTTGTACTGCATCCCTCAAGAGTGTTTCTGCTTTTCTCTATTTAATCCGATTACTGAAATAAAAGTACGAAACCACCATTCCAGCCAGGGCAGAAGTACAAAATTGTCTGTTTCACAACAGTGCTAGTTCACAGAGCTCACTCCTCTGAATTTCCTTCCCAATTTTTCAGGTTGAAGAAGCGCAGAAATATGTCAGGATTCCCGATGCTAAGCCAACATCCCTGTTCCAGCAGAAAAATATTTGAGCAGCTCTTTGCTGCATCAGTGCTCACATCTTTTCTAACTTAAAAATGTGCATGTTATTTTTGTTTCTGAAAAAACTCTATTAACTCTAAATCCATTTCAAGCAATCCAAATTTTAATTGGAAAAGTAGGAAGGAAAATCTCTCCATAATGATACAGGTTAAAAAGAAATTTAAAATGGCCAGTACAGAAGAAAAATACCCCAGATCATAAACATTGATAGGTCTTTAATTTCTAATAGAAATTGGGCCAAAAACTTGCCTAAAATAATAAGCATAGATTTATTATAAGTATGCCAATAATACATTTTCCAGATAAATGTGTTTCAAATTACGAGAAGTTTTTGAGTCACTGGAGAATTTAGTTCTTTTTTTGCGCCAATTACCTAGAAAACCAAAATGCATCTACATTTTGGTTCTCATTAACACAGCATTATTAATCATTGCAATATTTGCTGTGTAATTAAATATGTAAGCACTGGCATTTAACTATGTAAGATGATCAAAATGAGCAAGCTTAAGTAAGAAAAAATATCAAGACAATGCCCTTTCACCTGGAATTTTGGAGGTACTCCTTGAAATGCTATCATGTTTTAATATCTTGCTGAATAGCAAATTAAATCATATCTCCACTGTCAACATAAATTAAAATCAATTGACCTTTATGCTTGATTAAAACAGAAAATATCAAATATAATAATAAAAAGAGCAGAGCTCTGATGGCCTGCCTAATCACAAGCATTATGTTTAGAAGTACAAGCAACAGAAAGAAGCATTATTTATACATATTTGTTCAGTAGTTAAACCCTAAATTCTAATTATGGCCATTTGTTTCTTGTTTAGCTATGGAGGTGAAAAAATACTCTTTAGTAGGATCAAATTAAAATATTAGATATGTTTTATTCAGAGGCTGAATGCGAGTCTTGTGCAGGCTCACATTCTGTATGTAACTTTGAATTAAGAGCTAAATTAGACTTCAGTGGGATTTTGACTTCACAACACAAATTACTCTGATGATACTAAGGTATTATGTCAAGCCCATTCATCACAGACCACATCTGCAAAGGGATTTGATTAGATCTCAACATAAACCAAGATTTTACCCTATGGATTAATTTATGAACACTTTTTGCTTAAATAGGGAGAAAACGGGTGTTTTGTGTGTTTAGAAGACAGTAAAGTGAGAGCAAGCTCCCCCTTTCAATCTATATATAGGGTAAAAAAAGGGTTACATACGCATCACCATAGTGGCTGTTGATTTATTGAGATAAAATGTTCTCTTACTAAGGAATTGTTGGATTCCTTTTACAGTTCACCACAATCAGGTGTCACCAGAGCCTGCACAATGTAGAGAGCAGAGTTTGGAGAGTACATCCTTCTCAAATTCCATGCTGGTGTGGTGCTACCCACTGACCTCTGTTCCCCAACAGAGAACCATACCCAGACTCTTGACTAAGTTTGCCTAGAACATCCTTCCAAGTTGTTTCATAAATTCTTACAGAGAAAATTTACCTTTTCACACTAGTGTAACAAAAGAAGACCAGTCAGCACTTGGCAGATGTGGTTAATAGTTTGCCTAAGAGAACAGAATTCTCTGTAGTCCATATTCACTCTGTGGTGTGCTCTTTCATCCCCTTTGGCCCATACTTTTCCCCATGGGCTGCAGAAGGTTCCTAGGTCACACTGACTACAAGCCAAGACATTCCTGATACACACCTTCCATGCTTTCTGCACTGCTTTTTTCTTTTCCACACGTCTGACACACGGTGGATGAAATACAGTGTTTGGACTCTATTCCATGGACAGATAATGGTTTCAAGAGGCAGCAAAAGAATCTGGAACTAATTTGAAGCCAGATATCTTCAGATTTTCTGCAGATTATTTTTCTAATTACAGCAGAAGTAAACATCTTCCTCCTGGCACGTTCCCACCAAACACTGCCTGAGACATAGAACTGATAATTCTAATGGCACCATCCACTAATTCCACATACTCTCTCATCCTTGAAATGGAAAAGAAAATTATCACATATCCTACTTAGGATAAGCCAGGCTTTTGCTCCTTCTGATATGACATATCTTTGCTCAGTGGCTTCCCTGACTCTAAAGAATTATTGAAATTGTGTATGAAAACCCAATCACCTCCAAAGCCAGCAATGGCAGCAGCTTTGCCACCTGCCACACACAGCACCAGCAGGGTCAGTGTCCTCTTTTTTCTCTGTCTGAGCTGGACTAGGCTGCTTGAGGAGCATCAGATTCACTCTCCACCTCCTAAAGGCAAGTGAATAGAAAACTTATTTTATCCAAGAGCAGAAGGAGGAAGGGTCAGCCTTGCTGATGGATGGCACCACATCAGCCAGGCCATGAAAACTCAGAGAGAAAGCTGACTATGTGCATGGGAAACCAGGACAGGGGGAAATTATTAGTCAACTCATTTCAGCAGAACATTTGCTCTGTTTTGGTAAAGATACTCTACACTCCCTGCAGCTGCTCTGACGTGCTCTCCCAGAGCTCTGCTTCTGCATTACTTACTCAACAAGTCCAAACTCCTCAGGCTTCCTTCAGTAGGAGGGCCAGCCTTAGCAACCTTTGCTGCCCTCTGCTTTTCCAGCTGTCAGGCAGCAGCAGGAATTCCCTCCCCACATAGCTCTGCAGACTGGGGTTTTGCACCCGGCTGACTCCCAAGGACATCCATCGCCACTCTAAGCAGGGGAGGAAAGCAGTGGGAAACAGCTTTTCCCTGCGAATTGTTCTCTCAAAGATACTGACGTTTTTGAATTATATACATCTTGATGCCATCAGAGCCTGCAGGGCAACAACTGAAATGATCAGAAAGTGATTCCTCAATTCTCTGTGTGGCTGGGAGCCAGGAATACACTAGCTCCATGTGAATCCTTTGCTTCACTTGGACCAAGCTGCAGTTTGACGAGCTCTGTTTTCTCGAAAGGAGAGGTTTGCTGGTTTTAATCTGTTCCAGACAAAAAAATGAGCTGAAGGCAAATATATCTGTCTCTAGACCAATTTGCAGGTTTCCTTGGCTTGTCCTAAACATTAGCACACTCTTACATTCCCCTCTACAGACATAATCACGCACATGTTTACAGTTTCACCTCAGACCTCCAATCTCTGTAATTTACCTGACCTTACACACTAACATCCCAGAGAGAAGAGCATTACTCTTTCAGCTGACATCCTTTCAATAAGCACAGGTTTTGCAATGTTAGAGTTGGCACTAGGTACGGAGTTCCAGTGATCATTTTCAAAGCCACTTCTTTTACCATTTTGGTACATATTACAAAAAAAAAAAAAATCAAGACCAAAAAAAATAATCATTTAAAAAGAGGGAAAAAAAGAAACTCAACCAGTTACAAAGGATGTGTCTTTTCCATTAAAACCATGCAAAATTTTCTCTATAAGGAAAGTTTTAAACACTACCCTAATTGCATAAGTAGGGCTCTAGTGAGGTACATAGACCTGGTTGTCTGACTTGATCAGCATAACTGTTCATCCTGGCTGTTTGGCTTGATAAAGCCCACTCACACGTGGGACAAGGTCTCAGATATTCTTTGATATGTTGCTGCAAAGGTAAAAGGGAGAGAACAAACCCATCTTTACATCTGCAGGCAGTGATGTACAGCAAAGATGACTTTAGTTAGCCATTAGGAGAAGCTTTACAGGGGTGGGGATAATTAATAGATCACCAAGAGACAAGAGATTGCAATGTTTCAGTCCTTAGAGGTTTTTAATTACAGTTTAGGCAATATCAGACAGGGATGGGTTGCCACTATCAATCACACTTCCTACAATTCTGTGTATCTGTGTTTGGATGCAGAAGCCCCAGCAATTACCTCCGTTTATCCAGTAGGTATCCAGAGCATCACTGAGTATGATATGGAACATCACCAGATTAGTTAATGCATGGTAATTCATTAGTAATGAGGAGTCATGGGAGAAGCAGACTGATGCATTGGAACAGAGGAAAAGGCAAATGTACCCTTGTGCACAATTTATCCCTCCACTAAACTCAGCTTAATTTCTGTTAGAGCCTCTAAATGCCCTCTGGCTCCACAGCAGGGTAGGGAAAGAGTGATCCAAGACCTGTGTGCCAGTTATAGGCTATAAGTTAATAAATATTTATTATTTTTACCCTTAACTTATTTATTCATATCAATTTATAGCCATCAGCATAGCAGCAAACAGTAAAATGCTTGGACCAAGCTGAATCACATCCTGCAGAGGACAATGCAGAAATGTGAGTGAAAATTTACTTAGGTCTTTGAGTGTGACAAGTTTCCTTCTGTTAGAATTGCTTAACTTCTGATTCCCCTGGAGCTCTACCTCTCTGCCTTGATGCAAGTAATTGCTCACCCACAGAAGTTATAATCCCTGTCAACATTTCCAGGAATGGTGTGATATTTTTGGTTTTCTTTTTGCTTTCTCCTATCTATAAGATAAAATAAAATCTTGGTGTAGCCCACACCTGCCAGTCACATTCTAGCAACCAGTTGAGACTGGCAGGAGGATTTGACTTTTGCTAATCATTCAGAGATGGATTACCATCAAGTATAGGGCAAAAAATCAAGAAGAAATAGCAAAGCGTCTCAGATTCTCAGAAAATATATCCTCTAAATGTTCTTCATCTAATTGTTACTGCCTCTGCAAGCCCAACAAGCCTAACTCAAACCTGAGCGCTGCCTGCCTGCTGCAATGTGCAGAATGCTTGACTCCAGCATTTCCCCGAATTACCCCGTCACTGAACACTAGAGAGCAGCCTTTCTCCAGCGTATTAAGAATTGCACAGTGCTTTTCCCTCTGCTTTCTGGAAGAAAATTGACCCTTATTCTAAGAATTCAGTGCTCTCCACAGAGAAAGAAATTCAGATGTCTGATCATACCAGACTGAACCATAAATCTTCTAGATAGCATAATCATGGCATTTTTTATGGATACCAGCTGTTGATAGTTTGCACCCAGCCTTCAGAGAGTCACACACTTTTATTGCAGACTTTATTTTCTCATCTGGGTTATTTGTATTACTGCTGCACTAAAAAAAATCCAAAACAACCACACACGGCTCCAGAGGGAAACTGAAACTGGTAAGGAAATGCTCCTGTCTATTTACAGCCTGCAACCTCAATTTAAAAGGGTTAAAGAATATAATGAATTTATAGCAACACTGATAATTAGACCAAAGTGTCTTTAACGCTAACTCTTCTCAGAGCTGTCTGCATTAAGCCCACTGAGCTTAGGCTTTGCATTGAACTAGCAGCACTGGAATCTAAAATTCCTTTCCTACCTGCAGGTTGTCTATTCATCAGCACTGGCAGATCCCCAAGGTTTCCTCTACAGTCACCCCCTCTGCTTGGGCATGTCCCTGACAAGGCCTTTTGTAGGACTGGAGGGAGAGCGTTGTATTGTACTTCTGCAGGGCTGGCAGAAACGGATACCCATTAGTGCTGCTCATAACAGCAGTCTGTGACACAAAACCTGTCCCCTGAGCAATGCAGCACGGCTTTCAGCTCATCTGCTGGAGCCCTGAGTCACCAGAGTGAAACACCACTAGTTCTACTGCTAAAAATCTGCTGTCAGCTTCATTGCATTTAGAATAACTTTAGTAAATATCATTCAGTTCAAGACACGCTTTAAAAGGCACAGAAGAGAAAGACATATCCCTCACCAATTGCAACAGAGAGATGTTCTATCCCCAGGTAATGATATTTTCACGTATCTCATGTGAGATCCCACTGAACTAAGGTGTATAAATGCACACTAGAGCTATACATGCATATTCAAAGTTGTACTTTTCACAATGTTTCACACTTCGGCACTTAAAGGAAGTCCCAGTGTTGATAAGAATATTTATTGGCTTTTAAATCATGATCATGGTTCACAATTCATCACCATGACCATGAGATAACCTACCTTCAGGCAGCAGCAAAGACAGAAGCAAGTATTTTCAATAGCCAAAGCATAGGTGTCAATCACTTCTCTTCAAAGGGGGGTTGTCAGATATGGACTTAGTAGGGCGATTACTCTCTTTAGGGTTAGAGAGCAACAGTAATTCCTTGGACGTCTGCCCTCACATCACATTGTTATTTCTATTGTTCCCTTGTTCTGAATTGCAATTTTCAGTCCAGGGCAGTGTGTTTTTACCGAGTGCCTCTATGTTACCCAGCACAGGAGCCTCAGGGGACCCCATGTTCAGCTGCCCTACAAATCCTTAACTGTTTGATAGAAATAAATTGTTGGATTGGCCTGCTCCACAAGCTTCCTATGACACATTTCAGGTTCACTTATAATCATCTGTATTTAACCAAGGCTTTTTACCCACATGAGCATCCCTGCATCATGAGCCCCTAAGTCACACAGCAAGGCCAGATTTTGCCCATTTGCAAAGATACGTAGTAAACCCCACAGGATTCATTACAGACTGTGTCTGATGACCTTGGTGGCCAATAACAGCTCAGTGCAAATGAGAGATGTATTTAGGAGCTTACTTCTTGGAAATAAATACACCAAATTTCTGTATTTTGTCATCCAGTTCCTTTCTAAGCCAGAAGACAATTCCTGCTAAACCAATCTCACCCCAGGGGAACACTGGATGGAAAGAAAGGGAGGAACCAGAACCAGCCCCAGCAAGGTCTCTACCCATGGCCAACCAACAGAGGAAGCCCTCACTACGTGTTAAGCACAGCACATACGAAGAGGCCAAAAAAACCCCCAAAAACCTCTATGAGGCAAAAGAAGTATAGGAGAAGGAAATACAAGCAATGAAATGGTGATGGATGAAGCCTGGGGGGAGCCAAGATTAGAACCAAAGCATTCTAAACAGCTTATAACCCTGCTTGTATCACATGACCTTTGATCCCTTCAGTATTAATGAGGCAATAATATTGATAACATTTAAGACTCATTCTTTTCTTGTCTCAAATACCCAAAAGCAAGAAAATACACTGCATGTCCCAGAGAGCAGCATTCTTTTATTCAGAGTTCCCAGTACCTTCCTGGTAACAAAACCAATGAAACTCAACTCATCCACATTTTTAATGCTCCACCACACAAAGAAACAGTAGACATTCCCTTCCTTCTTATTTGCATAATTTTAGTTCTACAGTAATTACTATATGTGAGAAAACATTTACTACAATGTAAATATGAAGAATTGTAGCTATTTGGTTTGAAATATGGAAACAGAAGATAAAAATGGGGTACAAGGAACAAAGAAATAAAATGAGGTTTAATAAAAAGTTTTGTCTCAAGAATTCACTCATTGAAACAGGAACGTTAAACACTCTCAGATTAGTCAAGTTTCAAATTCAAATAAAAACTTTAAATTAATTCTTCAATTGTAAAACACGAAGCACCCTACAAAGCTGACAGGAAATTACCCTGTAAGGACTGTAAGTCCCCTTGTGGCAAATGAAGATAGTAAAAAATAGTTGCTTTTTGTTAAAGCATTCTGGAGTGAACTTGTTGGTTTGGGTTTTTAATGTAAACAAAAGAACCCACAAAGTTACTTTTGTCATTTTCTTTCTTTTCCTGCTCAGCACATTTGGTGCTGGAAAACAGAAACTCTGAACCAGAACACCATTAATCCAGTCTTATTTTCTTAAATTACAACAGCATTTTGAAATATCTCAGCTTAAAATGATCAAAAAAGACCACACACAATAGCTTCTCCAATGAAAAATGCAGATTTGATTAAATTAAAATATCCCACAAAAAATGTCTTTTCACACTTACAAGATTCAACCATGTCACTTTTTAAATTTGTATTAGAAGAAATAACCATAGCAACCTTATCAAATATTCTGATAAGGATGAAACAAAGTCTGATTACTTCTTTTGGTTAAAATTCCTTTTGCTTTCATTCAGGATGAAACCAGTGGACAGAAATGCTGCTTCGCAGCCAGCTGCCAGAAACAACTTTGCTAAATTCTGCTGTATTCATGAGGAGTCCTTCGTTAGTTCAAGCAGCCCTAGACCAGGCCAAAGAAACACAGAACCATATCAGGTGTGTCTCAGGCTTAAAGCTTTTCTCCAGACCAAATCCCCTCTGAAATCAGTTCACATCCAGGACTACAGGGTACAGATCACCCTTCTCCAGTTCTGCTGTCAGCTCAGTTCTACAATCTGCACAGCGGCTGATCTTTCTTAAACAGGTGGGGTTTGCACCACAAATATTACAGGCCAAATAGCAGCTGAGGGGTAAGACCGTGATCTTTTGTTGACAGTACATGGAAAAGGAAAACCATTCAAGACCCATCAGGCAATGTTTAAATTCCTGTTCTGATTTTTTCTTGACCTCCTTTCACCCCTTTATATGCCATTCATTGCGCATGCTCCCTTTTTTCAAATTTAGTGTTGCTTTACTGCTTTGTAACACAGGTAGACACCTGCTGACTGACTATTTTCAGTAGTGGATACACATCAAAAAATGTGTATCACCAGCTTTACTGAAGGCTGGTGATAATGCTAAGATCTATCTAGCTGTGCAATCTGGCAAGATTATGTGTGCTTAATGAAGACAACTTCTTTGCAGAGACAGCATGAAAAGTATTCCTCAGGTCTCTTCTATTTACAAACAGAAAAAGCCAAGACAAGGCAGCTTTCAACCCAGGCTACCGGAAGGCAAGGAAGAACCCTGTCAGCTACAAGCATGCCCTGTATCCTGTGGTGCTTTTTTCTTCATGACTTAATATGATTATTAAAATTATCAAAATCATCACAGAACAATGCATTATATTACAAACACTTTGTTTACTTTGCTGTGCCCAATGCTAAGGGCATGTAAAACTGTTACAGGATCAAGGCCAAAATGTTACATGTTTCTGTATAACATCCAGATTTGTTTCAGTTAGCCTTTAGGACTTTTGTGACTGTAGGTTCTTTCAGGAGACAGAAAAATGCTTATGTGCAGAAAGTTATTCAGTCCTTCTTATGCCTGAATGGAGATCTTGTCTTGTTTCATCAAATGGGAAAAGCCTGGAGAGACTTCCCCCATACTTTAGTGCTTCATAGTGTCTAAACTCAGATGGGATCTCAACCTAATGCCTTAATCTCAGTACAGTTTAAAGCATCAGTCACTGTTCTGCTGACAGCCTATGTTAATCCATCTATATCTGAAATCTGTACAGCAGGGCAACAACACAGGAGTAAAAAAGATGTCATCTTATCAGATGAAAAGGAACACAGGCCAACCAGACATCATTTATAGAGAATAAGCACCAGAAGTGACAACTGAAGCCAAGACTCCTGGGGGAGGGAATGTTGGTTTGTCCTATAATTAAATTCACCCTCCCTTTGCCAAGCTCCCTAATCCTGTTTTGAGTGGGAGTCATTTTCCAACAGGGAAAATAATATATATGGAATCAAACAACTTGCTTCAGGCAGAGCGGAGCAGGAGGGAAGGGTGGGAAGCATACCCTTCAAATAGTTTCCACTCCTGCTTTCAGCTCACTGACCTCAAGCTGTTGCAACGTAAACCTCACAACAGGCTGCAAGGACCTGCTCGACCGAACAGCCATCCTGCCATGGGCTCCTTGCTGCCAGCTGGGTTCCAGGGAGGAATTCTTCAGGGGAGCAGGAAAAGAGACAGCCTGATAGTACTGATGCTCAGTTGTTTCACCCAAAATAGCCTCATCCTTACAAGAGAGCCTTTGAAGTAAGTGTACAACCAAGGCCCCTGAGGGTTTTCAGAAGTCTCAAGATCAGGCTTTAAGACTGGACTCCTATTCCCAGTGTTTACCTTGCCACTTATTTCCTTTGTGGTTTTGAAGAGACTTGTCTCTGTTGCCCAGATGTATCACAGCATTGATAGAATTTCCCTATCCCAAAGGGCTGATACTCCAAATTCTGGGTGATTTATTCATCAGGGAAATGCACTGACACCTATGATATGCCAGATTTCTTGCTAAGCCAAATTTAAACCTCAGTAGCTTGTAAAAATTCAGGTTGAGGACTTTTTCCTCTAAGTGTGAGCACATGTGCAGTCTCAGTTTTGGCCACTATCCCCAGAAAATTGTCTTTGCTGGATAAATACAAAAATCTAAGGTAAGCCAGCTGTTTAAGATGGGGTCAGACAGCTCCCTTGCTTTGCTCTAAGGAAATCTTGAACAGGGTTTCTGGTCTGACTCACATTCAAACACTGACCATTAGCCGTTCCCAACCAATTCTATGAAAGAGTAACAACTTACACTGAAATTCTACTGCAGGAGCACCTAATCTAACAGCACCTTGCTGAGCTGAGGGCTGTTTGGAGTTTTCCTTTGCATCAAAATCGTTTGAGGGTCTTTTTGAGACAGCCTAGGTATGTCTGTCTATTGCTTCAGAGTTAAATATTTTCAAGCTCATCAGAAGACTTACTTGGACAATGAGGCAAAGGCAAAAAGACCCAAGGCAGAACTTCTCTCCAATATTAACCATCCAACAAGAAAACAAGCTGGGTCCTTGTTTCATGCATGAGTTGTTCTCACTGATGTTTATTGGCTAATATTTGGTTGTTTAAGAGTTATTTGGCACTTTTCCAACACAACTGACAGCTAAATAATATATAATCTGTTTTTCAGCAAAGCAATTACTAAGTAAACTTGAACACACTGGAGGAGTAAACGACAGGTTACAACACCTAGAACAAGATGCCACACCTGAAAAAGCTAATATTACCTGAATAACTATTATCTGTAATCACCAGAATATGCTGAAATTATTGCTTTATTTCAGGGAAGATTAAGCCACCTGCTCTTAAAAGTACATGCTAGTTACTTGTTTACTGCTCTCCCCCCCCCCCGCACACACTTAAGACATTCCACAATTATTCTAGCAGCACATTACTGGAAATTACGTGTGAACTTCAAGTTTCAGGGCCAGATTGTTCATAGAGACAAAGTCCTCTTAATCAAGCTACTCATCCCTCTTGAAAAGCAATGTACAGAATCTGGTCTTATGTCAGAGCTCATAGTTAGAGCTGTGCAAATGTTACATTTTAAGAAAAATAAAAGAAGATAATGTAAAGATGGAACGTTGGCAGTTTAGATTGAAATGAACCCTCTCACTCCTCACTCTCAGTAAAATATTTTTGAAGGCCAAACAAAGTATTACATTTGAGACAAAAATCAAAACTTCATGTCCCATCCAGCTAGATTAATAGGAGCTTAATGATTGAATTAAATAATTTTTGTTTTCTCCTATATGTTTGATTGAAAAAAATTAGTTAAAATATTTCAATGAACCCATTCCATATATTCTGGACAAAATGTATTTTTTATGTAATTTCTCACCACTAAGTTGTTATTTGTTGCTACTATCATATATTAATTCTTTATCACACTTATGGAGAGCATGATAAAGGCACCAAGGCTTTCCTTTAAGCTCTGCTTTGTATTTCACAGTAGCAGTATTGAAAACAGGTAATAGTAACCACCATCAGTGCATCTCCCTAATCAAAGGTGTTCGTTTAGAACCAAATTGAGGTGATAACCACAGCAACAAGCTGCAGATGGAGAGGGCACAAATTACCACTCCCTTTGTCCTCTAGGTCAGTTCAATGCTTCTGATAATGTTCCATCATCGTTAAGCCATAGGAGAACCCAGAACATCACAAGACAGTGATGATGATGACAGAGCTGTTTGAACAGCCGTATGGCCTTATTAAAAGACAGTCTACTTTCATTAAAGTATTATTATATACCAGAGGATTTTCCTGAAGTTATGTTTCTGCTCTGAAAATCACTACATCATAGTGGTAAATACATCTTAAAGCAATTAAAAGCATTTGTACAGTCTTCAAAAACAAGATACTCTAGCATCTCATCCATAAAATAAGTATCTGGAACAAACATGCTATTTGAAGAAGAACGCAATCAAAAGCAGATCCCACCATCTAACCAGTGTGGAAGAGTTTAGACCCAGTTTTGCACTTCCCAGCAAGCCTCTCTCTCTCTAATAAGCCAGACTGAGGGTACGTGTACAGAGTTTTTGCAGACAGATATGAACAAGCTTTGCCTTTGCTGCAGGCAGCTTCCACACTGCTCTTCTGACATAAGCAGGATGCAGTGCCAGTGGCAACACCTTGCCCTTGAGCAGCTTTCATCGGCACAGTGGGAGCACTGTAACAGCCGTGGCAGCCCGGTTTCTGCTCCAGGAATTGTGCACACATGGCTGGACCGCTTAAGTGCCTGTTTACACCCTGCCTGCAGCCCTGCCTCAGCGCTCCCCTGCCAAACGCCCGTGTTTGCAAAACCTCCCATCTTAAATCCAGACTTGGCTGCCGGCTCCAGCCCTTTCTGAGCCAAGTGCAGCACTCATGCAGGCTGCACCAGCATCCACTGGCCCGAGCCCTGCCTCGCTCCTACACGCTGCTCCCAGGGAAGTTAGCTGTAATCCCTCATCCCAGAAAGGAGGTCAGGGCACGAGTCTTTCCTTTCAGTGCTGGGAACCTGACTTCTAGATTGCTGTTGTTTCATTGCGTGCCTTCATTCTCTACTCACTGCAAGCATGAGTAACGATGGAGTTTATGCAACTCCTTTGTTTTAGTTATCTGCTCTTGTGGACAATTTTTCTATTCTCACGTGCCATTTAATATCCAATTTTTATTTATACTCCCTCTAGGGGTGCACAAGCTGCTATTACTGGGGGCTGAAGGAATTCCTTCTCCCACAGACCTCTTATTAACCCCTTCCTGTTTACTTGGATGTAATTACAATGGTTTAAAACGCTGGATATTACCAAAGCCATAGGCAGTAAGCCTCAGTGCAGACCATTTGTTTCAGGCTGTATAAACTGCCACAAGAAATGTAAACTGCCACAGCAACCAAGTTTTATTGTATATATTAATTATTATATGCATTGATGTATATTTCATTGTTATGTGTTAATGCTTTATTTTATGGGCTAAAGCAAGTAATAATTTAGGCAGGCTTTAGAATTATGCAAATAAGTCTATATTAACCCAAATCTGTTTATCTGAAGGGAAATACTCATCTTCCCCACGTCCAAATTTCTGACTGTCACATATGAGCAGCTATAATCAAAACTTTTCAGGCTTTATTGAAGCAGAGTTTTATCAAAGCACCAAAGTCAAAATCGGGACATGCCCACATTTCTGCACAAGCCAGTAGGACTGCTAAGAAAGTTTAAACTTCTAGAGGAACAAACATTCCCCACCTTACTGCAGTCCTCGCAGTCCAAGTGGGAACAGCAGATGGTGCTGTTTGATGTTGTCTTCTCCCCTCACATTTTATTATGGCTGGAATGATCACGTTATTCTCAATGCATTTTTTTACAACATGTACTAGGGAAATTTCATACGGGGATCTGTTATGTCACCACATTAAATAGCTATTAGATATTTATTCTATAATGATACTTCTTCTTTCCTTTCCAGACTTCATTTCAAGGCATATTTCTTAGCATTTCTTACCTTCTCAGAAATTGTGGTCCGTTTGCCTGTCAGGACGTCATTGTCAAATGCATAATAGAAACAATCTTTGTCATAACTTGTCATGACAGGGACAAATCCTCCCCAAACTAATGAATTGGTGGGACTGAAATCGTAGAAAAGACCAGCAAAAATAATTAACAATAATATTTTTATATTTTTTAAACTTCCATCAATTTGCAGGACTCTGAGTATGTGAGCCCCTATAGAAAATTAAATCAGTTATAAACCTGACAACTTAATTGCTTGTTCAACAAAAAAACCCCCAAACCTAAGCCGATTTTAATGATGTCAGTTTCAACAAGCTAACAATTTATAATCAAGTGCCACAGTTTGTCTTCCTGTTGTTAAAAATACAGCTCCAGTCTTCAGCTGTAGGACACTGTGCTCCATTCCTGCCACTCTCCCTTGACTGACTTGCTCAATGTCACATTCAAATTTCTTGCCCTCACTTTGAAGCCCTTCACAGAAATAACCTTCTGCTGCCACTTCTATTTATAACTAATTCCCTGACCTTAATGATTCACCACTTATGTTAGCTTGATGGACGTCTGCCCCCTCCACTCCTCGCTTTTCACTCTCTGCAGGATCCAACACAGCTTAGAACACTCCAGTCTCTTACACATTTTCAATTTTTCCCCCATGACTGATAAGAATTTGCAAACAAATAAAGAAAGTGCAGCTGAAATACATCTTTTTAAACTGAGGGCATTTGTATTTCTAGAATATTTACACAAACATACTATGAGTTCAAGACACAAATATGCACAATTATATGCAAAGACATGCTACACTTCAGTAAGATCATCCACTTGCATGCACAAAAGCCTTTACAGGACCAGCTGCATGATTTGAACATGCCCTGCACATTGTATGCTACTTGTGCTTTTAAAGCACAACAGCAGCTCAAGTCCTCAAAAGCAGCTGAAGGTTTAGATGCAAGATATTTTCGCATGTCAGCACAGAAAACAAAAATCCCCAACAGAAAGTTTGTATGGTCAAATAAACAAATCAACCATCTTGTACAAGGCAACAAGCAAACAGGAACCAAGACTCGCATGCAACTTGTTCCAAAACACAGCAAAGTTTTTCTTTTAAAATGTGTATTTTTCCACAAACAAAGATTTCATGTTTTATTTTCCTAGCCAAGAAAATGGATATTTTTCATCCTCCCCACCACAGTTTTCCCTCTCTCTGTCACTACTCAGAACTTTTCAGCTGTGAAGGTGTTGGGAAGCATTAGTGTCAGACCAAGGAAAACAATCCCATTTCTTTCCTTCAGTGCAGGGGAAGGAGACACTCAGAAAATAAGACCACCCCACTCCCCCACCTTCCAGCTGCATTTAGAGACTGGCACACTTGCAAAAGCTGTTCCCAGGTTTTGCAAAAGTCCTCCAAGCCTGGGAAAAGCAGGACCAGCATTGCTGCTGGAGGCAGTGGCCTTCCCACCGCTTCCAGTGCTGTCTCAAACCGGAACCAAACACAGGTTCCCAGCAGCTGAGGTGGGGATCCCCTGAAGGGCTCCACACAGCCTGGGCAGCCTCAGCCTACAAGGGGCACGAAGGGCCTGGCACCTGCTCAGCACGGTGAGAGGCACGCAGCAAAAACTGTCAACTTTCAGAGCGCTGGTATAAGAGCTCCTCTAGGAAGGAGGAGCGGTGGCCTGCCAGCAAAGGGGAAGGACTGTCTTATTTGTCTCAGTTTGTGATGTGAAACAAGGCATGTTAATTCCTGCACTCACATGAGACATCTGGTTTCGGAGAAATTTTCCTATAGGAGAGTATAAAGACACTTAATTGCATAAACAGAAACAGCAGGAAGAGCAGGAGGAGCTGCAGTGTAAGGAAAGGAGTGACAGGAGAAAATTGGACAATTGAGATCTGCCTGAAGGACCGGGGTGGCTGCCATACAGGTACAGCACAACCACCAAGCCACGGCCCTGCAAGCCCCTCAGCTGAGAGTGGCTCCCGATCCTCCTGCACCATCAGCCAGGACACCACACCTGCTGCACAGGGGTCTTACACATTTAATACATTTAGCCTTTTTAAAACAACTTTTTTCCCCCTGAGATTTTTCATGCCTGATTTATAACAGGGGGTATATTCTCTCTGAGACAGGGCACACATTTCAACTCACATCAGCAGCAGTGAAGAAGTTTAGGAAAATGGCTCTTTCCACACCAGGAAGACCAATTTAAAGTTAAGCCAGGGCTCTGAAAGAGGAAGCAAGGCCTGAGACCTCTCCAGTCTCCCCTCAGCAGCCCAACGCATTTAGCACTGCAGGCTTCTGGAATCAAGGGGCTTTTTTTCTATAATTACCTGGGTTGCAGCCACTGCAACCAACTAAATGGCAGCTGACATCTCTTTAGACAACTAAAGAAACATGGGCTGCTTTTTTAATTCAAACATCCCATGTTCATCACTGTTATTTTGGACATATCCATGTTTTGCAATCACTTTCCTTGGTTGTCCATGCAAATTCCTCATGTACCTGCTGCCTTGCAAAATTTCAACCCCTGAGCATGTGCACACAGGTTAATTTTTAAAATTTATGTCTAAAAATATATATACCATCCTGTATTGACCCTCTCTCACTGTGGAGAGGTTACTAGGATTTGGTTAGGGTTCTGTCAGGCATTTAAGACCTCCCTTTCTGGCACAGACCTGGCCAGACTTCCCACATCTCATCAAAGCCTGCTCCAGCAAGAACAATCCCTTCTTCCCTAAGTATGTGCCACTCCTTTTTTCTTCTCCCAAACTTCCTTGTTTTTCAAACCTCTTCTTCAGACTCCTCTGCCAATTGCTTATCCCATTTGCCACTCTTCCCACTCTTCAGAGCAGGCTTTAACATATTTCCTTTGTTCCTTGCCACCTTCACACACCCTTTAATGAGCCAGGCAGATTTCCTGAAGTTTTTGTGTGTCACACTAGGTCTGCCCACTCACCACCAGGCACAAACACGACTCCCACAGCTCCTGAGACACACAGGCTTGGGAAGCTGGACATGCAACCCTGCCATGTTTTTAACCAGATCACTTCCCCCTTCCCCCTTCCCGTGCAGGTGCCTGAAGGGCTGTGCCCGGGGAAGGAGAGCAGGGAGGTGGCAACGAAAGGCACAGGCTGGAGGGAAGAGCAGCTCCATCCCTCTGGCAGCCGGATTTGTTGGTGCTGGCTGAAATTCCTTGGTTCAAACGCTTTCAAACCCAAATGGGAAAATACAAGCGACCCAAAGGTACATTCATATACTACAAACTCACACTTAGTAAAATCCTTCTTTCGCTTCCTAGCCCTGCTGCACTTCCTGAGTGTTCTCCTACCTGTCCATGATTCCTGCCCACCTCAGACTTTTTGCTGTCCGATGGAAGAAAGTAGTTTCTGGCTTGTTCAAACTGGCCAGTATGAACAAAATAAAGCTCCACAATTTCTTTAACCCAGTTCTTGAGAAATAACTTCTTGTACACCCAATTCTTATTAAGTGTCTTTGAGTTCTCCCCAAAAAGCCATTGAAAGAAGTTGCTATGGCATTAGATTTTCATAGGGAAGATAGAAGATGCAGTGTAAAATTTGCATTTCTGCCAGCCTTTCATTTTCTGATGATTACACCCCTTCTTTAGATAGGATAATGAAGGCCTTGCGTTCTCATCAGCCCCCTGTTCTCCATTGCATTCAGGAGCAGTACAGCTGCACAGACCATTTGGTGGTGTTCCCCTCAAACAAACCAAGTGTCAGTCCAGGGATTTCCTGTAAGCTCACTGCCAGCTGTAGTGCTGGGGAACCCACAGGGGAATTCTGCATCCCCTGGCTTTGCTCAGCACAGATTAGGGGCTGCCTGTGATATGGAGCACTTTGGACTTCATGTGGCACTCCAGCACCTGCAATGTGAGATGCTGGGGTGAAAACATGCTGATGGGATCTGGCAGCTGGCAGGATGGCAGCCAGCAAAAGAGAAGGGCAAACTTCTTATTAAGCAAAACTTTAATCTTATTCTAGAAAGACATTTGAAGTGTCCAGGATATATTGAGGATATTAGGCTATTCTATACTGCACTTTTACTAAGTCCTTCAGCAGGGCTAACTGTGAACTCTGTACTCAGTAATCGATTTGTAATTTCCAAAACTTTCTCCACCAGAGGACTACAGAGATGACAACAAAGGAAGAATTTGTGCTTCCATGAAGTAGACAGGTATTTATAATGGATCCCCCACCTATCCTATTCCCAGCAATACCTCAGAGGATCTATCACAAAAAGAAATCGCTTTGATAGTAACAGTCAGCAATTCTTCTACCTCATTACAGAAAGAAGAACAAGACATTCATGTGGTTTTGGTGACAGCTGAATCTTGAGCTGCAAGCTTAAAGCATTAATTGCCAGTGGGATAGTTTCTACTGCACCATGTTCATCATAACTGCTCATATTTTTATACCTCATCAGAATCCAGTAGAAGTGGGCTAGTAAGTATTCACCTGTGGCAATTAAAGTGTCACAGTCAGAAAGCATGAATAAAAATAACTCAGAGGTTGCTATTTAGTTGACAAATCACACACATAAAAGCCAGGAAGAGTGGTAAATGTCAAATGTTAGCTGAATTCTATATTGCTACATTGTGAATTTCTATATTCAGCTTCTGAGGAAGGAGAAGGTCACAGGTGAATATATATTTACCGACTGTCATTTTATGTAAATGCACCTGGGGAAGCAAAAAGAGCAAATTCTGTACTCAAGCCGTTTATGACCATCAGCAGCTTTTGAGTGTTACAGTTTATCCAGAACTAGTTGCAATAGTCAACACCAGGAAGAAAACCACCCACATTACTGTAGAAACAAAACTGTGCTGGGGTTCTTAGAGAAAAAAAAAAAAAAAACCACACTGAAAAATTAGTTTATGCATGACAAGTGTCTTCAATGGCCACAAGGAGTCAGGACAGCCATTGGAAAAGCTGATGAGACTGCTCACAGCTGCTGCAGAAAAGCACCTCGTGTGTTACCGCTTCTCAGCACACAAGTTACTTGCTGCACCCCAGCCTGAGAGTAAATGTACCTCATAATTCTTCCAAAAAGCAGAAAAAACTGAGACCTCATGCTCTTGTCACTCCACCAAGGGTTTACTGGGAAGCTGCACAGAAGGTTTTTCAAGGAAACGTCTTTGATTACACCGTTGTACAGTATCTGTAGGCTTGTTTAAAGCTCCTCTTGGTGTGAGCAAAAGTCTACAGCTTTCACAGATATTCTTCAGGGCCTGACTCAGCCATCGTAGCACTATCCTTGAGAAAAAAAAAAACCCACTGAACTTGTGTGTCCAAATGAGACGAAGAGGGAAGAGGACAAAGAGATATTAAATTTTTTTTTATAGCCAAGGGAATCTCTATGCCAGCCCATTTATTCCATGGGTGTACGTGTACAATTTCTCTGGCATCCTGAATGGATCTCACCACTTACCTAAGGAGATATTCATTACTACTCTAAATCTGTACCAATCAGTCATCCGGGAGATGGGGCTGGGAAAGGCTGAAGCGAGAAGCTCTGCAGTAAAAGACACGGAACAACTGTAAACTACAGGCTACAGCAAGATAAATAAAACCTGCATTTATCTCTTGTTTTGGTATAATGTGACTGCTAGGATTTATGACCCTGGGCATATCTCATGTCATGTGAGAGTCTCTCTGCCTGGGAAGAGCGTGGTTGCATGGCACACCACAGTGCAACGGCTGATGAACTGATTGCTCAGAACACGGCTTTTTTTTCTTTTCCCCTGCTGCCTTTTTTCCACTTTTCCCAGACACTCAGCACTGCAATCCATGGCCACACTAGCTTATCTAAACTCATGATCATATGTTGCAAACCCCTCATATACACGGTTTATAATGTTAAGATGTCTTAGAAACTTTCAGAGGCACAGAGATGCTGAATGTTTTAAATTTGAGTAGCTCTGTAAAAGGTATGCTTTTTCCATCCTGAGAGGATCTAATTCCCCATCAGCCACAGAAGTACACAGAAGTTTTGTGTATAACAGGAGAGACAGGAGAGTGAACTAACCAAAATACTCTGGATGGTTTGGGGCTTTTATTTGTTTGGTTGAGGTTTTTTATGATACATATTTTTGATGACTTAAAAAAAAATAAACCAAAGACCTGGGTCTGGCAAAAATTAGATCATATTGTCCAAATGGATATTTTCTGTGAAACAGATTTTTCCATCATCTGAATTGTAAAGCCTGATTGGTTCATGTATTTTGCCTGTCCTTCCACAAGATCTTGCAGTACCCACCTCACTTTTTTGAGGTGCAACTGCTAATCATTTCCAGCAAGTAGCAAAGTGACCATGGGGACACTTCCTTTGGAAATTTTAACAGAATTTCCAAACCACATTTCCAGTGTGATCTGATATATTGATTTAAATTACATCTGTGTTTAAATCTATACAAAAGCTTGCAACTATGTTGTAGCAGCTTCAAAGAGTCTTAATTCCATTAGGTGAGAGCACACACTACAACCTAAAAGCAACTCATTTCTGGTGCCTTCACAAGTTCTCTTGCCAGAGAAGCAAATGCCTAAATTCCAGTTGTGAAACAAAATGAAACTGTTCTACCTCACCTCACACTTAAGGCAACAGAACATAATGCACAGTTACAAGAGTGGGTTTAGTGGTGGTGGTATTTTGTTAGTGACTAGCACTACATCAGGTTTGGTTCTGTGTATAAGACACCAAGAAAATCCCAAACCACCCAGGCTTTCAAGAGAACAGCCTTTACCACAGCCTAATGGCATCAGTTAAAACCATGGGCTATTTCATAGCCTGTCATACCCTGAAACTCGCTGGTGCAGATGGGCCACTGCCTTTCAAATCCTCTCTTCAGAAGACACAGCTGTACTATTCAGCACAAACAATTAATTTAGAGAAAACAATTCTCTGCTGATAGACCTTGACAGAAAAGTGAGGTACCTAAAATCCTGCTGCTGGTTGGAAAAGGGTTCAATCTCTAAAAACAGGAAAGCTCTGAATTGCCTATTACAAGTAGAGGGGTTTATGAAATCTTTTCACCCTTTCAGTTAATACTCAACACATCTATAAGCCATTGAGACAAGATTCCCACTTTTCTGTTTTATCATCAAAATTAACAGAAGAAAAAACCCTCAACAGAGCTGCACAAGTACAGCCAGGGTTTGGAACAAACCCTTTCAAGCTGTGGCGAGGCCACCAGAATGCCAGAAGGAGAACTCACTCTTCTGCCTCCCAGGGCAGAGTGTCAGCGCACACAGAACCACAGGATTATATTTGCAAGCTCAATTTTCAGCCTTGAAGAGCAATCCTGCCCGTCTCTATAATTTGTCATCATATAAAATATCTGTCTGAAAACGCCAGTGAATGCCTTTAGAGAAAAGAGTATAAAACAGATATACCAAATCCTTTCTCAGCCACATACCAGAACTTGTGTTTCGGGTTATGTTTGTTTTCAAGAGTACAGCCAGCCAGTTCAGCTATTTGAGCACGATGTAACCACCCAGCCCAACAAGCAGAATTAATAGCATCCACTCACATCTTAGAGTATTGTTAAGGATCATCATCTTGATCCTGTTAGCCACCCTTCAGTCTTCAAGCTTCACATTGAACAGTAGTGCAATTCTTCCAGGCTTTAGCAGGAATTAGAATGGAGTGAAAAATTAATCAATTGCTGGACTTGACCCCTTTCCATCATTCAAAAATCACAACAATTTTCTGATTTTACTACACTGCAGGAAAGTGTGATACTAAGCGAAACTAAACATTATTTTGGTGGAATTTTTGTACAGGAAGCTTTTCATTTTTGCAAGAACCATCTCAATCCAAATTTTAGTGAAAAAATCAGAAATGCTCTAACTGACATCCCTCTGCTTTGGATCTGGTCCCAAGTCTGCAGTTTTCTTCTGCACTGTGAAAATACAGGCTCAGGATAAAGCTCTCTGCAGCTCTATTTATTCAGCTTGTGTCATGACAGCTTGAGAAAAAATTCCCAGTTACTCCTCCCACGAGGAAAAGGTTGAAAATAAACAGCTCACCAGAGCACCAAAGCAAAAGGAAACACAAGATTAAACACCAGCATTTTACACCTCTATTTTGCCCACTAAAACCACAAAGACACTAAGATTTTTCTGGCTCTGAAGCAGCACTTCCAATAAAAATCAATAGAAGTATCATCACCAATGTTCAGGGGAACAGAGTTGGGCCTATACAGGGGGGTTTTTTGAAATCCCATCCTAAACTCCCAGAGGAGTGTTGACATCTTGGGTCACTAGAAGCTTGAAGGCCATTTGTGGCAAAGCCAAGCTCGCTATCCAAACACACTGCAACAGCAGTTGGTCTTGTTGGAAGAGGAAATGCAATTTCCAACCACTCCACTCTTTCCTCTGCTCTGAAAACACCAGAGTGTGCATCCCACATCCAAGTGAAGTTAACCAAGGTTCAGGAAACCTCAGGATCCAAGGTGGCCTCAGATTTCTCTGGCCGAAATGCTTGTAATTCTACTGCCTAACATGGGGTGTCAAAGCCAGACTAAAATCTCTGATATTGTTACTCTTACTCCTCTTTCATTTTATGATTTATTGAGTGCTAATACTTTCCTCTCTTCCTCAGACAAAAAGGAGTTTATGACCAGTCAAACAGCAGAGACAAGTTTGACCTGTGTGCTGTAATAAATCAGGTGCCCGGAGCAGATGGAGAAGGGTTAGGAAGCACACTAAAGTCATTCTTGAGTTACACCTGTGGTGTACGGGCTACCCAAAAGATTTTTGACCACATAGCTCAGGAATTTGTTTTCAAAGCCGGCAACAACAAAAGGGGGGGGTTACAGGGGAGAGAATGTGAGCTGTTGTGGGTCCTATTTAACAAGAACTCACAGACTCCACAGCTTTCCATGGACAAAGATCAGCAAATCTGCACGGGGGTTTTTTGTCAATGTCAAACATAACTATAAATCTCGTTTTCATTTTCTATTTTTTCTCTGTTTCATGGAAAAATGCTGCTAGGACTAAAACTAACCTTTTGATACAAATACCACTGGAATTATGTCAGAAGTTTTAACCAAGCTTTGCAGATGATGGGACTGGTGTGATTGCTTGAACTTAAAATTTCCATTGTGGGCTAAATTTATACAACATATTTGGTCTCCAGACCACATTCTCCTTCCTGCTTTCATTTCCATCTGTCATATCATCCCTGTACTTGTCCTTGAATATTGTTGCAACTTTGTAATACAACGTTTCTGTGGCTTTTTCTTAGGCCACTACTTTAAAAAAATTTTTTTGTGGTCTCCAGACCAAGACGAGGCAGAACAGGCAAGATTCCATACTCCCAGGAACAAGACAAACCAAACACTGAAGAGAGCAGCTCATGCAGAGGCTCCACTTAAATCAACAGAAGCCACATGTGGCCGTTCACCTGTGACTTTGAAAGTGTTTGCCTTAATCATTACTGGGGTCAAAGCAACACAACGGGCTTGCATTTTTCATAGATGAGCTTCTAGCAGCACAAAGTGAAATGCAAATGTGTGACAATGACATCTACTCAAAAGTGTCTGTTCAGATATCACTGAACAGTCCCTGCACTGCCATTGCCCTCAGTTACTGCTTCTCCATCCTTAATACGGTCTCTTACAATTCAGGTTTCCTTTTGCAGTTCTCATCATTTCCACCAAACTTAGGACACTTAAACAAAGGGGTTTGCTTCACTTCTGGCCTCAGTACTACTTTTGTTTCATTTAAGTTTTTGAAGAGAGTTAGAAATTGGAGGTTTTATAAGGGAAACAACAAAGGGGAAAAATTATTCTGTTTAACATCTGTTCTTTTGACTTCCAGATAATTGAAAAGCTGTATTGCTGAGTGTTATTTGTCTGCTGTTGCTTTTCCTTAAATATTTTTATCTATTTTCCATCATTTCCCATAAAATCCTAGGCCAAAATACCCCTCAAAGCATCACAGAATTTGTATGCTGCTAAAAAAGATGGTATTTTCTCCTTGCAGGAGAAAAAGACTGTTCTGCTTCTCGTGTGTGTGTAGGCATAACAATTACAAATGACTAAACTGAGTGAGGTGATATTTCAAAGGAAATAACATTTATAGTAGAAAAATGTTTTATTTCCTCAACTTTCTTGATCTGGGTCTGTTTTCTGAAACCAGAAAAAGGGTAAAGTCCACATCTCCAATACCAGAGTGGTTCTTAAATAAATGGTTCAATAGTCAGGAAGATCTTGCTGTCTTAGGATGGATCCTTAGTGATACTAAGAGCACAATGTTACAGCATGCCAGCAGTGGGAAGGGGTTGAAAATAAATTAAAGGGAGCTTCCTAAACTGATTTATCAAAAATAGGCAACTTAACAAAAGTTTTAATTAGAAAAAAAAAATTAGCTTTCCTTTTAGTACAGCTTTTGAGTTTCTTGAAGGCTTTGCTTTGGACAGGACTTTCTATTCTCCCTCAGCTTTTCTGCCAGGGCTCACCAAAAGGTTTGCAAGTGTCAGCTGTAACGTTGAACAACACAGAATAACCACCCA
This sequence comes from Eulacestoma nigropectus, assembly GCA_013397775.1. Taxonomy (NCBI): domain Eukaryota; kingdom Metazoa; phylum Chordata; class Aves; order Passeriformes; genus Eulacestoma; species Eulacestoma nigropectus. The sequence continues at coordinate 387,207 of VZTE01004910.1, read as the reverse complement.
CAGGATTTGATCTGCCAGCACCAAAGCTTGATTGTCGCTAGACCCTAACATGTGACACATCAAAATCAACCCAGCCATTCAACAGTGAGGAAGATTCCTCATCTTACTGTATCCTGGATACCAGCCATGGTTTTCAGCACCACGAGGAGAGGTATTCCTGCTAACAGGGCGAGTATTTGCAGCGAATTTAAAGTAACAATCCCTTTCCACACTAAAGATACATGTATCTCTGCTGACTGACAGGCATTGAGCGCAGTGGTTGTTTATCTTGTCTCTGTTTCTTACTGACTTAGAGCCTAGCTCGCTCACATCATTTTCTTACAAATGTACAACATAGGAAGTGCCTAAAATCGTGAACTTTTATTGTCTATCCTTTGTTGTTGAATTTATTAGAGATAAAATAAAAGAAGCAAACCCAGTCAAGCCATGAAGCAGAGAGAGACATCAGTTACAAAGATTACATCACTGGCTGATTTCATCTTCCCAAAACCAGAGTGTATTCTATTGAGTTTGATGTGCCAGCACCAGAAATTGGGAAACATATCAAAACAAATATTTAAAAAGCAAATACACATTGTTGCTCTGAGATAGGATTGTTTAAAATATAAACAGCTATGCAAATAGGAAACACATTGCCTGGAATACACAAAATGCAATGCACAGTAACCAGCAAAAGGAAAATTGGAGAGTTGGATCCTCACTTGCTGCTTTGGCATCGTGCAGCTGTACCCCTTCCACAAGAATGAAAGGTTTGGCCCAGATGTGAGAACAGATAAGGTGTGACTGTTCTTAGGCAGTGTTGGAAAACTACGGTGCCCAGGAAAACTGCTGGTCTACATTTGCAGTCTCTTTCTTGCCCCTTTTTAATTAATTATGGTTTTTTTCTCTCTTCCTAACAAAATTCCCTTGACTCCAGCTGAAACACAAACTGTGATCCGCAATGCATCCACACAGCCAGTCAGAACAACAGGACCTGCTGTCTATCATTACATTTTCCCTGACTTTAGGCAATTCCTGTTCTCCTGAAAAAAGTGTCACATGAAAGTTTCGCAGAGCCACAAAATTTAAAGCTACACAACTCTTCTCTCTACTGTCTACTGTTCCTTGGGATTTGACACTCTCCAGTTTATTGTGTCGATGAAAAACTCCCCCAGCAAACACAGTTCCTTTAGGCTCTCTAAATTAAGGAAGGTGATGGGCACTGTGGAACGAACAGGAGGAAGCCAGGAAAAATTACAGGGTCTTCTCAACTGCAGCTTCCCTGGAACTATGGCTGATGGGCTGAGCACAACACAGGTGACTGTCTCAGACAAACGTGAATGTTCAAGCCTGGGTTGATGGGATTAGCACTGAGAGCCTGAGACAAGAGCTGCTATAAAGTCACCGTGCTCCTTTTCTGTGCTGCCTACTGCTGTAGCTGCTCTCACTTGCCAGGCTGAAAGTGGATTCACGAGCGTGGTCAACTCAGGGTAACTCTGTGGTGAGGTTTTATATCTGCACATACCAAAGTCATCCCCAGAAATGAACACTGCTTCTCTGACTGTGTGAGCACTGTGGCACACGTGTGTTAAAGGAAGTTAACAAGTTGATGTCAAGCTCTTTTAATTAAGTTGCTGCCAAAAAGAAGGCGGCAAGAAGTTAAACATGAGGCTGTAGCACAGATCAGACAAAAATTTATCCACCCATCACACAGCTGAGTTGAGCAACAAATGAACACACTCTGCAAGGAAAGTAAACAACAATGGTCAGTTCAAAGGAGACTTGGATCGATGTTTGTGGAAGAAACCAGAAGCTGCAGCCACCAATTGAACTTGTTAGTTCACAGTGGTGATGGATTGGTTGATTAGATTTTTTCCGGGTTAATAAGGGCAGGCCTCAATGGGTCAATAAGCTTCTCATCTTGTATATTCTACTGGTAGGTAAACTAACAACATTAGACAGTCAAAGCAGAGAGAGAAAAAAAAAAAAATGTGATTAGGCTCTTTTGTTCCTCAATATCTGCTTTCCCTTGCCATGAGGTTGATGTGTTGAACTGTGGATTCTGCAGCAAAGCCTGAATGTAGAAAAGCGAAAGGGTGAAGCATTTAGTTTTGACCTAAGCACATTTGGGTGGTATAATGATGAAAGACAAGAAGTAAAAGTTAAAATGAAAAGCAAGGAGACAACTGAGAAGTGTAAAAGCCTAAGGTCTTCACCTTTCTCCCTTCTTTTCTGAGTAATGAAAAAACAAGTCACAAAGAACATGACACCATTCAAAAGCAACCTGTCCCACAGTGCGTCAGGGGAATCCATTTATTTTACTGGAATCTTGCCTGACTGTAAATGGACAGAGTGTGAAATCAAAGCAGAACTGCAGCAGAATATTCTCAAGAGAGACCAAAAAAGGAGAATATGCAGAAATCATTTACCCAAGAGTGATCAAACGCCCCAAAATTCAGACCTCAAGATAGCCATCCTTACATCCTCCTGGGAGACAGGTCAGCAGTAACTGAGGAAAGGAGGAGACTGAGGCAAGCAGCCTTCAGGCAGGTAAAAACCAGCAGAAGGTGCATCCTCTGGCACCAACAGCAAAGAGAAAATGGGCAGAAAAGGAGAAGGGCTGAAATTTCTTTCTGGTACAGAGGGAATAGCAGGTGGTAGACACTAGACAGATGTTCAGATGATGAAAAAGTAGGTCCAGGCTGATTTTCAGGAAGAGGGGCACTGTATATGGCTCTTCAGTGGCAGAATCTACCCTTAAATTGAAGATCGCAGCCCAGTCAGGGTAAACAAAACTTTTGTAACTGAAACCAGCTGCAGTCCTGTATAACACAAATGGACTAAACAGATTGCATGGCTTACAGCAAGTGTGAAACTGGAGGGATTTTCAGAGCTCCACCCAGAGCCAACACTTATCTAATCTGTTCTTAAAAGATTCCAGAGAAGAGTTTTCTTAAATTTTCCTGTTAGCAGAACTACCCCTCAGATTGGGAAAGGTTTCAGAATACGTAAATCTTTCTGTTAAAATCAGAGTACAATAAAACTTTACATTCAAAGAAGTCTAAAATTTTACAACTACAATCCAATCACCCAATCAGCTATATTTAAAAGTATTTGTATTAAAAGAGGAAGCTCTGTCTTTAAAAAAATACTCTGTAAAAATAACTAGATTCAGGAACTGCACTTCCACAGTTGACTCCAATTTTCTGTAACAAGGAAAGTGTTCCTGGAAATATGATTCTTATTGTTACTTAATGTTGATGAGTTACTCAACCAAAGCTAATTAGTTCTAGAATGGAAAAGTTGTATATGTGAGTTAGGCACGGTCTCTGGAAAAAGCACTGATGTAGATTAGCCCTCCTTTATGGAATAAGTGCAGGAAAGGCAAATAGTCTATTTCTGGAGTCTGCAAAATCCAGCCAGGTACTACTGTGCCTCTACCTTTGCACTCTTTATTAATACAAGGAGAGCAGTGTATATGCAATGATTTTTTTCAAGGGCAGGCAGCAAGAACAAAATAATTACTTCCCAGTTTCAGAACAACCCTTTAAATGTTTATGAAATGTAGGTCATTCCAACTTGTCTTTTTTTGGTCTAAGCACCACAGGGCTGATCTGTTCAAGTGATTTATGCCAGCAGGTAGCTACAGCCAATTCAGACTGTTACCTGCTTTGGTCTTGATCACACCAGTGACTCTATTGTATTTCAACAAAATAGGTAATAAGTTCAAGATATTCTGCAGTTTGTCAAATTATGGTGGAATGAAGAGGCATGAAACCAGGCAAGAGCTACTAGATACTCAGTAATCTATCCTCCTGTAGTAAAGATGCATTTTCAGCCCTCAAGAACTAAGTACCCACAAACCAATGATCCACATCCCAGAAGAGAAAAGCAGACTAATTCCCCAAGTAATTGCTGTATCTGTTCAGTTTAGTATATAAAGCAACTATGACTATGAAGAAAACTTAGACAAAAATAACCTGCTCTTCTAAATGTTGCATGCTACTGCTTGCTCTTCCATACATAAAATTCCTTCCTATCAAGTTGATAAAGTGAAGTAAATTAATGTTAGCCTACCTGGTTAGTGGGCAGAGATACACCAGAAGCTGATACACCAATCTTATAATAAATTTTTTTATAAGTGAGTATAAATGCTCTCAAAAAGGCTCTTATTTCATTTCATTAACCAGAGAAGGTGCCTAACCTGAGCAGTTTTGACTGAACTGCCTAAGAGTAGAAGAAAATTTACTGAAGTAGAAAAAAATAATTAAGGAGAATAAACCCCAAAGCGCCACCACAAAACCACACTGACTTAGTGGCAAAACCCCAAAAGCTGGGGTGCAGTCATCAAGATGATGATCAGGTTAATCCCTGTATAGTGCCAGCAATGAAGAGATGCTTTAACTCAGAACAGTTTCTTGCATGTAAAAACATCAGAGGAACTGCAAGGAAACATTTTACAAATTGCAAAACTTGCTACAGGCGAAGTCATCAATTGGCAGCCCGACCCCATTCAGGGACACCTAAACCCTAGAGGGAGATGTGATTCAATAAGTTCTGAATCACCAAACTATTGTTACAGCTATTCTTTCTGGCCCAAAAATTTTCCATTTGTGGGTTTCCATGTTTCATCAGGTTTGAAAGGTATTGTTTTTCATGGCAACATTCTACAGCGGCGAAGGGGGCAAACACTCCTATCTGCTCTCACTGCAAGGAAGGAGAGAAGACAACAAAAAAAGAGAAAAAATCCCAAAAGATCAGGACTGGTTTGGCTAAATTTAAGCATGGTTGAATTATATTACATCACTGAATCGCTGAGAATTGTTAATCAAAGCACAGTTCCCCCCAAACAACCATGAGAGATTGCTGAAGCCACAGCTGTGTCTCTTCAAACACCAATTCCAACATGAAGCACCGGCACTGTTTGAGGTAGGAGCGAACACAAATTTAAAGTCCCTGAGATTAGCATTTCATCCAGCAATAACACAACATAGGAACGTTAGGTCTGAAACATGCAAACAAAGGTAATGTTCAAGTGGAGAAAACTGGTGATGAACAGAGGTTATAGAAACGAATCCTTTCACATCAGAAACTAATGGGATACAGGCAGAGAAAGAGGCCTGCATATCCAACTGCCATTGAACTTGGAATCTGGAGACTTTTGAAAATGCTGAGTGTCCAAACCCAAGCTTCAAAACTAATTGAAGAAATTTAATTCAAGAAGTTCAAACAAACAAAGTGCAGATTCTCATATTTTTAATTTGTGCAAATGCAGAAAAACACCGTGAAATTAATCTGTTCTGCACTGGGTGGTACCCAAGTCCCCAGAGCTTTAAGCACTTTATGACCAGTCTTTCTGTAAATTATAGAAATTCAGCTCACAGTTGGCTGACAGGTGTCCTATTTTCTGACTGAAAAATGAATTAGGGATGAAGGAAAAAAGGAATAGTTGAGATTCGTATAAAAAATGAAATAAGAAAATAAGCAAATAAGTTGCTTTTGCAAGAATTTATGGAAAAATAGAAGTAAATAACAAAAACAGTATCCAATGTTTTCCTTTTCTTTCTACGAAGGCCACATACAGTTTAGAGTACTCAACCATGTACAAAATAATTAACTCAATAGAAGTGAAGGAAATTTCTTACAAAAATAAATAACACTGGACACATTCTCAGCTGGTGGGAACTGAGGATGCAATCCTGGCTTCAGGAATGAGATTGATTTGCAATAGATGTGTGTGTGTGTGCAAGAGAGAGATCCCAGCTAAATTGATAATGGACATGTGCCTCTAAAAATTTAGTTTTGACCAGCTCCTCTAGTAGATATTTATAAAGGATGGAATTTTTGGTCTATACTGATGCAAAACTAATGGTCAGCAATAGAACTGATGAACACAAAACTAAAACTCACAGATCAAATTCCTCCCTCAGTCACACTCCATTAGCTGAAATGACAAATGTTCTGGATTTGGAATCCTCACACTATCTGGCACACATAACCCTGCTTATTGTTCCTCTGAAAAGTACCAGACATTTCAGAAAAATGTACCGAAAAAATCCAAATTTCTGCTAAATGGAACATGAGAGTGAGACAGAGATAACCCTCTCCTAAGGTCACACCATCCATTCCAACAGAAATTGTGAAAGTTTAAATCAAAATTGTGTGTGCAGGGTGGGAATCAAAGTGTTTTATCAGAGGAAAAAAGCAAACTGAATGAGCCCAATTGCTTCCTGAGATTCTCACGTGGCTCCATTGTGTGCAGCAACAGCTGGGAAGTAATCAGGTGACAATAAGAAATCAGGATAGCCAAGCCCAGTTAATTGACCGAATAATCAGGATAACCAGTCCAAGCTTCATCACACTTGACCTGGTGGAGAGGTGGCAGTGAGGGCCCAGAGTGCTGCAGGGCTGCTTTCCTGCCCACGAGCTGCTCAGTGCACGAGCAGGACAGAGGACAGAGGTCTAAACACACACAGGGGAACCGTAACAGCAACACAACCAGCTCTGGCACAAATAACCAAGTTTTCCCAAGATCTCTTCATTCCAGGAGAGGACCTGAAGCAACTCAAGCCTGAGAAAAGAGAACTAACCAGCAGAACTGTGGAAGAACAAAACTCTGAAATCCCATGGTCACACACAAAGGGGCAAAGGTCCCATCCAGCCAAAACACCTCTTCTTTACAGTGTGTATAAATTTTAATCACAAGTCATGCCAGGACAAACACAGAAGTGAAAGAGAAATCTGTTGTTTAAACAGCTCTTGAAAGTGGCTGAGAATATGATTAGAAGTGTTGGGATGTTTATACTTTCTTCCTGTGCAATTGTGCAGTCAGGCACAAATCATGGGTAATACCTGCGTGATGCCTCCCCTTCATCCTATCCAGCTCCTTCTCTTCAGCTAAAGGAAATTTGTTTTCTGCATGGCACAGTGGTGTAATTCAGAGCTGGCACAACATTCTGACTACAATTTTTGCTGCTAAGCTTAAAACACCAAACACACTTCAGTTAACACATCAGTGCTTCAATCAGTATGCTCTTCTGAGATGGGGAACATTTAATTTTGACTGCAGTCAGTTTCAAGAATGAACAGCTGGAAAACTTGTTCCCTGGGATTCTTTTAATGCAGAGTTGTCTGCCTTTTTTATTAAACTCATTGATTCACGTCTCTCTATATAGTTGTATAATAACTGTATATAACAGAGCAGCTAAAAGCACATCACACGATGGAGATACCGAAAATTTTAAAGCATTATTTTAAATACAAATCATTATTAAAATGTTGATATAAATAAAGGTTTATGAAAAAAACCAGTTTTACCTGTCTACCAGGAGGGATATATTTAAGTTTAGGCCCCACCTAGAAATGTGAATTTGGATTTAGTGTGTTTATCCTATAGGGTCACTAAGAAAGAAGAGCAGGTGAGAGTTGCAGCCTTGCCCACTCTGCTCAGGGCCTAAAGTTGGTTGCTATGAGTAACCTCCCTGTGCCAAATTTAAAGGATTTTTATCCTCCTCAGATGAGCTGTGCATCTGAGCTGACACCAGTATAAAGCCAGAGTAAAAAGCTGGTTAATATCTCCACATCCTGATCTTGCAGCAATGAAACAAATGTACACACAGAAGGATGCAGGATCAAAGCATACAGCTGAAAGTTAGAAAAACACATTTTTCTTTCCCTCCCCTTTCCTAAAAATAAACAAACAAACAAATCAATATTTAGTGACTTGAGAGGACAATTAGGGGCAAACCAGTTCCCATATTGCTCACAATTCCAACACCGGAACCAACTTCACCATTCAGCAGGGGAGTTTTCTTCAAATGACCACAAAATGAGAATCGTCATTTTCTAAGAGAGCTCCTGTGGAAGCCAGGAGCCCTGCCAGGCTGATAGTGCTCAGTGCTGAGGACAGATTACACTCCCTCTCCTCCAGCCCATCAGGATCAGCACTGATAAGCAAACATGAGAGAGCCCATGCGAGGCTCTGACAGAACCACTCCACTGCAATTAACTCCTTCCCTCAGTACACAGCAGTTTGGATGAATCAGCAAATACCACAGATATAGAAGAAAGAAGAGACAGAAAATGTTTTGACAGAACTTCTGTATATAAGTAAAACCACATGACACTGCATGACCAAGTCATTTATGTAATTATCTAATGATTCTGTGCATCAAAAAGTATCAGATTTCTTCAGTAAAAATGCTCTGCTGAAAATAAAACTAAGACAGCTTTACTTAAAGCTATTTTATTTAAAGGGGGGAAAAAAATCCAGAGCATTATGTCAAACAGATATATTTTTCCCCTTGCCCTAAAAAAAACTACTGTAGAACTCATTGATCCATCCAGGTCACTGTGGACCGCACAGCACTCCCAGGTTTTGCTGAAGCGAGGACCATGCTCAGCATTTGGAGACTAGGAGAACATTGCCCCTCTCATGATGCCCTTTCTAAATCACAGACTTGTATCTCTTTGTAAAACTCTCAGTGTCCAACCACCTCACAGTGAGCCTGGGTAGCCACACCATGAGTTCAACACAGGTTCGACTCTGTTGCCACACTGAGACACCTCAGGGACTCAAGGCAAAGTGATCACCGTAAGCTTTTGACACTTGCGCCAACAAAACTGCATCCAAGTCCATCCTCTTCAGACACGGGTAGGAATTATGTCATCATACATCACCAGCAAGATAAGGAGTGCTTTGCCAGGGCAGAAAACAAGGACAGCTACCCCAGCAAACACACCGGGCCTGACCACAGGCTTCTGAACGAGCCAGAAAAAAGTACAATTTTCTTTTGGCTTATTGAACATACATTGAGCATTTTCTTATACACACAAAGATATCCAGCCATGTAACCTCAATTGGCAGAAACTTTTACCTTTGTGTTAATTTTATGACCCGTTTGGTTGTCCTTTGTCTTGGAGGATGAAAACAAATATACGGCAGGGAGGGGGCACTGCCAAAGGTCATCCATATTTAATGCAGTTTCATATGCTAGGTCACATAGCATTCCTAGGCTGAAAAGAAGGATCTGTTGCTGAGAATTTGAAAAACAAGTGGAAGGTAGTGCACAGTTATACTACAAGAAGTTGTCAGTCAAGGCTTACTGTGCCTTCCGATTTTTTTTTTTAGAATAGCCAAAAAAGCTGGAAGGTCTCCAACTGTGTCATTCTGTTAAGGAGGAAAAGAGTCTTTGCAAGGTTCACATTCATTTGATTCAAAATAAGCCCCCAGAATTCACTTATTCCCAGAAGTATGAGCTCTGTTAATTCTCTAAGCTTACTTAGGTGGCAAAGGATTTGCTATTACACATTCCGCACAAAAAAGAAAAAAAAAGAAATCAGCCTATTTCAGCTGCTTAAGTTTGTAGTGCAGATTGCTGCACTTACTGAGTTTCCAAGCTCAGGAAGCAGGCTTGCTCAGGAAAACATGGCAGCATGTGTTTAATTTTAAGCATGTGCTCTCCAAGTCCCACTGCGCTCGTGCACATGACTGACAGAAGACTTCAGTGTAGGCTTGTGTGCTCCTCTGAATCCAGGCCAGAGGTACTTGAACAATTCCATAAAGCCATTTTATGCGTTCCTCTGAGGAGAAGAGTGTTTTCTTACTACATATCAGACTTTTTACCTATACATACAAGTATGTCACAGATGAAGTGACAAAAGTTTGCAGCATCTGCCACGCTAACTAAACAAGGCAGAGACGTGTATAGTGCCAGGCTTGCTTTAATTCAGGCATACTTAATTTTTTCTGGAAGGCAACTGGCAGGCACTGCCATGAAGTTTCCATGCATTAATAACTACAGCAAAATAATGCTCAGTGTCTACAGCTGCCTACAGGCTGCAGGAACACTTGGTCACCCAATATGTATTTTAGGCTCCCCATGGGTGCAGAGAGCTTGATTTGTAGAGTTCAGAGCTGTAAGTAGTCAAAATGAACCTACAACATAAGTTTCAGTTCTAGATGTTACTCACATACCAGCAAACACCAGAATTTACACAGCCAAATCAACTTACTCTGGATTTACAGCAGCATGAGGGCAGTACAAAATTTTCTGCCATTCTAGTTGATTCTGCTTATTTGTCACAACTTTGGCAGTCAGAGGAAGACAAATCCTAATACACTAAAACACATGCGCCACATGGGTATACACATAGGCAAATAAAATTAGTGAAGAACCTAATATTTCTCAGCAGGAGTTTAATCAGAAATAGACCTTCTTACAAACCAGTCTGAGAGGGTTGCAGTACTAATTCACAAAGGCTGAGTGGAAACTGCAACATGCCTGCATTTCAGTGAAGCCTTTCACAGAGTATCTCAAAATGCTCAAACTAAATTCAAAGTGGACGCCTCCCCAAAAACAGCCCACACACATCAGCTGCAATGTGTTACAGAGGGCCACAAGAAATAGCAAAAAGTAGGGGAACTGAAGCAAGACTCATGATCTAATTGGTTTTAGCATGTTTCTTACTAGCAAGAAAGAAGGAACAAGAAGGTTCTTAGTAAGATCACCAGATGAGTGATGTTAATTCAGAACACCAGTAGGCAGAGAGAGAGAAAGAAAAATACAAAGCAAGGACAATTAATGAATCCCTCTCTTCTCGCAATGCTAAAACTTCTAAAGTTCAAGGCACTTATTAGCATGTAGAATTGAGTCTTGCCGACACAAACATTCTCTCCCACTCTATTTCCTACAGCATCACAGCCCCTTGCCTGGGCTGAGTCCTCATCACGGAGCTTGATAACACCCTCCTTCCCCCCACGCCCCCTTCCTTCTCCAGTGCTTATCCTGAAGCATTCTGGTTATCTCAGAGGTGCAAATCATACTTCACAGCCCAGGGCTCACCATGAATGGAGTTATTTTGGCTCTCCTATTCCTGTTTCACACCCCACACACAGAATACCAGAGGTGGCTGTAAAGGAGACTGACAAGGTTACAGATCAGAGGCTTCTGTGAGATCTGGAAGCACTGCACAGACACTGGTTTCATACACAGAAGACAGAATGGGGTGGATAATTCTCGCATTACAGGCACTGCATTAACTGGCTCAGAAATTTCACATCATGTGTGTCATTTACCCCTACCCTCACCACCTTCTGTTTCCAGAGCAGGCAGCCAACACATTATTCTGTGGAGGCACCACAATTGCAGTGCCTTGTCATGTTTCTTTCTGCTGAGGGAAGGAGATGTACCTTTTAACCCTCCTTCTCTCTGCACACCACTGTGTCAGAGAGGGGTCTTGCTTGTCCTACAAAGCTGGCATTCAACTCCCAAGGCTGCACACAGGTCTTGTGCCATACTTCCAAACCTAAAACTTCTCCAGCTCCAGTTAGTTCACTAACTAACAGTTAGTCACTCCAGTTAGTCAGGAGGGCAGAGGAACGTGGGTGCACTGAAGGTTCAGAAACACTGCCGTGGCTGAGGATCTGCAGCGTGGATTTGTCCTCTCTCTTATGTTACTCATAAGATCTCCTGGGCAGGGATGAATAGGCTTTGACACAGAAGAGAAAAAGCCAATAACGCCACCAACGTGTCCTGTGGCTAACATTGACGAAGAGACATTTTTACTACTGCACAGAGATAGGAGAGGAAAAAGCCTCATCTTGTTGGCACACACACACAGGCACGCACTACGCAAAATTGTTTGAAGAACTTGCGGTCTTCTTGTTAAGCGAGTTGTGAATGTTTCCAAAAAGCCTAAATGCCAGACAATTGCAGCACATTGCTGAAGAATGTTTAAGGGATTTAGGCTGATCTGATAATTGCTTGGTAAGACAAAAGCAGAAACTGCCCACAGAAATAAAGGACATGGGTTTGAATGAAGATTCAAAGAATTATCTTTAATTTTTAAAATGATATATCATGCACTGCAAAGAATAAAAAAACACTGGCTGCAAGATAAAAACAGTAAAAGATCTGTCAGGAGAGCAAATCCACATTTACACAGCCTTTCGGAGCACAAACAGCCAGAACTCTGTTGGAAAGAGTGAGTCTGCCCATTTGTTCCAAGCCCTCACAAGCCACTCAACTCAGAGTGATTTCAATTTCACATACTCCAAAGTCAGGAGCATGATGTGAACACAGATAACTTGAACTTTCATTTTTTCACTCCAAACTCTGTAGATGAAGCAGCCAGGACACGCATAACATAGACGAAACACTGATTTGTGCAAGAACTGCAGCTCTGGTCTCGTTACTATAGTCAAAACCATTTAAATTGGAGTTGGATGAATCGAGACAAGTACATCTGTGAACATTTTCTGGCCTGTTGAAATGCTTGTGTTCATACCCTCCCACATCAGTGTTCTGCACATATCCCACTCCCACACTCGGAAACCAGGAGTGGCCTCTGCCTCAGATGGCCCCTGTCTGACCAGCAAATCCTTGAAGGCTGAACAAGTACAACTGAGAAAGTATCACCTTATTCTTATTACCTTCCTTTGGCACAGCTATCAGAGACAGAGCACTCTGAGCCGAGTCAACACCTACTTCTGCAAACATTCATGCTGGTAAGTAGGAAGCAAATTTTAGTTTTATGAGAAGGGGTTATGCATAGCATCAACATCCCTGCTTGCACACACACCAGAAACACTTAACACATCCCACCAGGAAACAGGAACATCTGATCACTCAGCCCAAGCCGAATTTTTATAAAATCTTTTTCTGAATATTGACAGAATTAAAAATCTATACATCCCTAAAACTGTCCATACATAATCACGAACACTACACATTTTAGAAAAACCAAATCCTTAACCTTATAATTCCACTATGAGGAAAAGAGAAGTCAATACATACATACACGGAAACTTATTGGCCCTACTTTGGCTTTATATGCATACCAACTAGGAAAACACAGAGCCTACCTACCACCTGAAAATGATTAGAGTGCTCAGAGAGCGCTCTGAGCAGCCATGGGCTCTGTAGTGCAGCCCCACGTGTAATGTATCCAAGCAGTTACAAGATACAAGTGAAGACCATTAATGGGAGACCTCGGCTAAGGCAGGACACGAGTTAAAGGCTCCGAAGATGAACACGTGTGCTATCAGAGCAGTGTGTCACAGCACATGCAGGATATCACTGAGCACTTAAGCACCGTTCTTTTGTATTAAGCACAGCAATATGTTCTACGTCAGAACTCTTTTTTTTCAATTCTTATTAACCAGGAGAAAAATTAATAAATCAGACGGCAATCTCATGTGTTCAGTAGAACTCTGAGCAAAGCTTGCGCAATATCTTAGCAAATATTTACTGCAGACACTGAAAAGCCCTCCCCATGTTTGGTTTGTGATCGGCTGTAGTTACCATTCTCTATAAATGAAACGTACACTTCAATTAGAAGCTGGTGAAGAATAAATACATACAAAACATGGACAAGGCAAGGACTCTAAACTCACTCTGAATACACAACCTGTTTTTCCACTAGATGCATTTTAATTACATTTCACAGATGTTTTTTTCAATCTTTTGCCATAGCATATGAAATTAATTTTTGAGGAGAGAGAATGCAAGAGGAGATTTTCTATATTTACATGTTAAATAATATTTGCTGGTCTAGGCAAAATGCATTCTGCTATTCCAGGGAGGCACTTCCCAGGGATGCTACTCTCCAGTTCCCAGGTCTGAAGGACTCAGAAGCAACAGGATTCCACTGGAGTGGGTATATGCATACACAAACTAGTCCTTTGTCTTAAATTCAGGGTCTCGCTGCAGGATGGATTCCCATTCTTGTTGCACCGAACTGGAAGCAAAAGCCAAAAATGTCCACTTTTCACTCTCATTTTAAAGTTTATAAGAATTCTCCAAAATTCAGAAAATATATATTCCAGAAACAAATGGATTATGAGAAAACAAAAGAAAGAAAGTTCTTTTTCCATTACCTATTTTAAGCAACACTCTGATTTATTGTGAGGGCAACGGTCGAACAAGATAAATGTGTAGATCTTCACTTGAGATCTTGGAAGCAGAGACAGTCTGGTGCATTTTGCTGAGTATTTTGGTTCAAGGAGTTCAAAGAATACTTTCTTCTTCAAAGTCAAATTTCACCACCACTGGCCGGGTCATGTTCCACTTCTTATTTCGATTCCTACCCTCGATGAACTCCTGGTAAGGATCTTGCTTTGAAACTGCTTTCTTTGAGCGTACATAACCAAAAAAGACAGTTAATGCCAGGAAAGAGTAAAACAACATGACAAAGAGGATGAAGAAATAGGCGTTGTCATATGGTTTGTATTGTGGCTCTTTTTGTTCTGTAGCATTTTTCCTTGTGTCCAGGTTCCTTTCCAGAAGCTGCAGAACACATTGCGAGATGAGAGCAGCTAAAGCTGTTTGGTTCATTTTGAGGAATTAAAAAGCATGTCAGAAAATAGAGGGGAGTGAGCATCAAGGGGCCCAAGCGATTCTTCATTGAAGCAGGGCTCTGTCCACCAGCTCTGGCAGAGCTGGATCTGGCCTGGAACCATTTCCTCTTTTGGTAAGGAATGCTGGTACGCACTGATTGGGTTTCAGTCGTTTGATAATGAGGCATTTGGCCGATAAGCCTGCCTTGTCTGTGAAGTCTATTAATAATAACAATAATAGAACAATAACAAATCCCTGAGACACATCTGCCAGGCGGTTTAAAATGTGCGATTTAATTTTTTATTCCCCTACTCCCACGATATTTGGGCAACAAATCCGCTCAGGTAACTAGGTGAAATGACTTTAAAAGCACCACTGTGATGCAACAGGGGTTTAAGGGAAGAAGAAAAAAAAAAAAAAGATGTTTCAGTCAGCTGCTACCTACAAGCTGAGCATGAAAACTTAAATTTGAACTCAAATTTGACAGCCTTGGAGCTTAGGTGGAAAGTTGAAACTTTCAATGTGTCTGCGTTAAGCATTAGGACTGGCAGCCTGTAGCTGTGTGCTGCCAAAAATGCGTGCCACACTGGAAATATGCAAGAGAGCAATACCCAAACAAAATAACTGCTTATAAAGTCATTCTAGAATACGAAACCTTTGACTGCCACTGACAAGTGGACTACACTGAATATTTTCAGACAAGGAGCAAGGAGGTTAAGTCTTCTCCAGTTTGTCACAGGTCATGTCTACTTGCATGATAATAGCAGAGCAGTGCTCCTTGGATTCCTGCTTCCTATTGTGTTTTACAGGCTAGGTCACTCTAAAGTAAATTGTTGTTTTACAAAGTAGTGAAACCTTATCTTGCTACAAAAAAAGAGTCCTTACTGCCACAAACGACAATACCAGCTGTTTCTTTCTGTGATCTGAATTCTGGGGAATAAGCACCATGACTTTGAAGTGGAGAGCACATCACCCGACTAGCAGTTTGCCAACTCTGCGCTGTTTCTTTAGGCCTGACCCCCTGAACTGATTGTATGATGACTAATTCACATGCTAAGATTGCAGTATATCGGTATCACTAAACAGCCTGCATTTGTCATTAAGGGTTTCTTGTAAAAAGAAAGATGAAAGTGAAGTCTGTAATCTTATATGAGCAGCAGACTATGGTATAAGTACATTTAAAATATGCAACTTCTAGAAGAAATGCTCAGCTCCACATTTTAACTATTTGTTTTAAAATCAGTCTTAAAAAAAAAAAAGAAAGAAAGAAAGAGAGAAAAAAGATTTTAAATTCCAATACAGAGCAATGCCAAATCCTGTTCTTGGCTGGGGCCAAGTTATAGGAGAGATCTAATTCATCTACTCTTGTGGGTAAAGGAGAAGAGATTCAGGGGACCTAACCTTGTTTTGAGATGACAGAAGAAAAGTTTTATCAGTAGTTTAAGTACAAATAAAATACACACATTAAACTAGTATAAAATCTTCAGGGGAACTATGCCCAATTTATATTCATGTAACTGGAAAAGGATTTTTGTTTAGGTTTTGCAACTTTTCCAGAACTCTGTAAACTCTTACTGTTTGTTTTTTAAAGAATTTGCTTCACTAAAAGAAGCCTGCAACTCTGCATAAATTAAGTTGGACACATGCTAATCCCTGTAAACTTCTTGCCTGCTTGAGAAACACATGACCTCTGTTGGTCAACTTTCTGGGGCTTTTTGGTACTAGCAAAATAAAAAAATTTAAAGGCAGGTTTTAGGAGTACGGCACCACAACTGAGTCGAGAATTGAGTGACAAAAATCACACCAGTGAATTCACTGTGACAGTTTTGGGTATGCAATGAACTAGGAATGCTGTGCTTCACCTTGCCTCTTAAAACACAGCTTCAGCCTGATTCTTGAGATGCGCACTCATCATTTCCTAGAAACAAGTGTTTTAGCTCATGTTATGCTATGCAGTGTGCTGACATCCTCACACATCTCACCAGTTTTTTAATCCTCAATAAAAGGCACACAAAAACTTTCTTTCTCCACCATTCAGACATTCAGAGCCACATCAGCCTAAGCCTGGAAGATAAATTACTGTGTTAACACTGGGCCATGCTTGTCAACACGTGGGCTTCATCCCACAGGTACCTCACAAACCCAGAATCCTGGCCCAACAAACTCAGTGTGACACAGTCCCTTCCAAACACGCTGTGACATACCCAGGTCACCCAGAGGAGAGGCCACTCAAGGCCAGAGCGCACCACCCTTAGCATAACTGATACTGCATTTCACCAGTTTCCACGACTGCTCACAGAGCTATCTCCACACCACCTGAGAAAAGTCGATGTGCAACGGAAGACTTACTTGGGGCCGCAGCGGTGTCCTCTGCAGGAAAGGCTTAAGGGCTCTGCATCCACACAGCGCAGCTCATTCCCTCCTGCTCGGGAGGAGCTGCTCACGGGGGAGCCACAGAGCTCACCTGTGCTGCCCTGCTTGGCCCCTCCTGAAATACCCTTGCCCAAACACACCTGCACCAGGAGGCAGATGATGCGACCCAGCCCCTATCAAGGGCAGATGCTTATTCACCCTCCTGCTCATTTAAAGTAATCTGGTCTTATTTTAACTTGGGGTGTTCCGGACACTGTTTCTGTATCTCATTGAACAGATCAGTGTTCTGCTAGGTTACACAAACAAACACTGCTTTTAAAGTTGCTTTTTCTCTCCTTTTTTCACCCTCCCCCAAACAGTTAAAAGTACATAATGGTGCTTTGAACAAGATCCTAAAGAGCTATTTCCATAAAGTGGTCCAATTCTTTTCAGAGATGTAAGTACATGAAATTCTTCAAATGTAGGGGGACAATGAGTGAAGATTAAAAAGAAAGTAAAAGATTAAAAGGAAAAGACCATAAGAAAAACTCAAAGGGGGGGAAAAGATCAAAAAAGAGGATTAACCATGTTACTTGTTGTTTTTCAGAAATTAAAGAAGTATGGAGGATAAGGAATTTGTTTCCTTTTGGCCCTAGAAAAATGCCAATTATGGTAGCTAAATTGCCAGGATCACATATCAGTATGCTTTGGAAATGTGAGAAATGGATGGGAAATATAAACACAGGGCAATAGCTTACAGTTATGTTACGAATTAAGCCACAAAAATATCAAGATTTAGTCACTGAACGAGCTGCCAAAGTTAATCTTTCCTGATGAACTTGAGCAGAATCAGAACAGAAGTAACAGAACTGTTGTTTCACAGATCAAAATTGCCTTGTTCACTCATCTTTGCTATCTCTGGGCCCTCATACACCTAAAATTCCACTAAAAATCAAAGGAAATTGAGTGTACATGGGCATAAGATTGAGCTCCTTATCTATTCCGTGTATTCTTTTCGGGAGGTTTTTTTCCTAATATTTAGCAGCAAAAAAATTAACTACTCCAAGTTCCTTTTTGGCAAGAGAGTTCGTGATAATATCCACACTAGCAGAGATAATATTTTCCTTTAGATGGGGAGTGGAGAAACTGCTTCCTTCCGGATCCTTCAAAAAGACAGCACTCGTGTAGCCCTTTATGAATAAGGATTACAAAAGGAGGTAGGCAAGGATTTCTGCCACAAGCCTGATGCATGTCTAAACCGCAGAAATGATTTACCAGAATCTACAGGGTTCTTTTAGCCAAACCACCTATCTTTACTGAGTCTCACAGGCGGTTTTGCTGTGCTTGGTTCTCAGCGAGGCAGGACAGGCCAGCCCTGCACCCTGTCCCTGCCCCCGGGGTCAGCACCTGGCTGGGACAGCCTGGCCACCGGCAGGACTGGCAGAGACCTCCCCCCTGAGATTCCATCGTGGTCTCAGCACTGGCAGGCACAGTCTGGATCATGACTGGGTCTGACAAAATGCTCTGAAACCAAAGCCAGGCTACGGCGAAGGCTCACAGGAGCTGTCTGCCCTGGGAAGTGCAGTTACCAAGCAAATCCCCAGGAGATCCTATTCCCCACCATATCCCATTACTGCTCACACACGGATCACCTGGGACCACTGCAGCAGCGCCATGTCCCAGTAGCCCCTGCAAAGAGAGTGGGATTTAATTTTGCACAGTGCTCCGTGCACCAGGAGCCAACTCCAGCAATGGCACACGCTGTTCCCAACCATTCCCAAAGGACATGACTGAGCTCTACCCAAAGGCAGCATGTCTGCTGTGGCTGGGAATGGCTCTGCCCTGGCTGCTCCCTTCAGCTACCCCTTGCTGACCCCACACACTCGAGAAAAATGCACTTTTAGGGTTACTGAGGGGCCACAGCACCATCTCCCTCCCACCCACTGTGCACCTTCCCCAGGACAACAACACCCATGTGGAAAACTGTATTTGGGCTTTATCCTCAGCAGAAAAAGTCCCTCAGGTTTCTCAGAGGATTCCCAGCATGGTTCCTGCTGTCTCTCCACCCACCCACAGGAAAAGCTGTGCTGTTTCCGCTGCACATGGCATCTGGACATGCTGGCACCAGGGAGACCAGATGGCTCACACACCACTGAGCCCCGTCCCGCCACCAGCAGCTCCTGGTCGAGCGCTGTCCCCTTGACGTTCCCCAGTCCCAGCAGGTCAGAAGCTGCTCCTGGCAGTGGCTCTGTGCTCTCCTCAGGGCTGTGTCCTCTCAGCTGACGAGGGCCACGTTTTGGCTGCTCTCCACATACTCCACAGCAGCCCCCCTTTACCCCCCACCATGCCCACCCCATGCCCGCCATGGCTACACTGCACTGCACTCAGAAACCCTCCTGGGCTCTAAACGAAAAGCTGAACTCCACCTTACTTTTTCGCACACATTCATTATCCCCTTTTCAAATCAGGCAGCCCTGACTGTGTAAACATTTCCCTCAGGTTTCAGCACCAGGTGAGACAGTGGTGTGCCATTTTGGGAGCGCTGCAGTTGGTGCCAGTGCTGCCGGTTGGAGTCTTTGGGAAGAGCAGGTGAGAGAGAAATTCTATTGAGCTGATGCAGGCACTGGGATAAAAGGTGTGGCTGGTGGGCACCTGCGGAGTGGCAGGACTCAAGTTTGTCAGAGAGCCACAGGGGAAAAGGGAGGCAATGAGGAGAAGCCATGAGATTGAGGGCAAAGAGTGTGTTCCACCACCTGGAGGCTTCAGATGGGGACAATGGAAAAAGGGTTCCTACAAATGCTGTGCCATGAACTCCACAGAGGAGCAAAACCCCAGTGAAGCTCTATGGCTCGTGTAGTGCAGAACCAGATGGTCCCTGCAAGCCACACCACCCTCAGCCCCGACAAGCCCTTCCCTGGGATAAATGCAGCCAAAACAGCATTTCAAAAACCTCAGGAGATTTGTACCCTTCATTAATTATTCTGGTACTGACCGTGGGGACACTCACACAAGAGTGGCTTCAAGGACATTTTTTCCATCTCTGAATTGCTGAATTATAAAAGATCATGGGTTAAGTGTGCAAAGTACCTGTAACAATCATTCTTTTAAAGCTAATTTTTACAGGTATGTACACTTGAGATCATTATGAATAAATGCAGAACTATGGGGAGAAAAACGTTTGTGTAAATAAAACTGAGTCTGTGAGAAAAAAAACATGTATACTTGTAGAGACATGAGAAGAATGAGACCATCATTGTGTACAGCACAAACAACGATACCCATGTGAACACCGAAAGGAGGGGAGTGCAGGGAGAAACAAGTAGCTTAACATTTGGTTATGGCCTAAGGGACAAACTTTGCTGAAGATGAAGACACCAAATGGTTAATAAAGCTCCTGAACTGTTTCCAATTCTTGGACAAGGAAGCAATAGTTCCGGTCTTACCAGCAACTGCTCTTTCATATTTGTGTATCGAGCTGGCTTTATTAAATTATTCAGCAAAGGTCAAATGTGATGTGTCTTCCTAGTTTTATTATGATTTTTCATGACATTGCCTGAGTAGCTGAATAAAAACCAGTGCACATCAAAATGCTGCAGTGCCCAAGCTGTCCACAGGCACTCTGGGTTAATCAGTCACTGGTTCTGAGGCGATGTAAATGCACTAAGCAGAGGTTTAAACTCCATGTGAACACTGCAAAGTGCTGCTTGTGGGAGCCGTGATGGCAAAACTGAGCCAAGCACCGGCACTATGTACACGTCCTGTTTTTGAAGCCTGCTTGTACGATAAATACCTGTACGTTTTTGAATCTGACTAAACCTCTAGCTATAGCATTTTGCTCCCTGAGACTGATGAGAATTTCCCAGCCTGTGATGAGCTGCCCAGAAGTGCTGGGAGAGAACGGGGAGTGAAAATCTGACACGTCAAATGGCCTCTTGCAATGACCACAGAAGCAGACTGCAAGTTTTATTACTTTACAATAGACAAATACCTTGAACAGATTCAAATGAACTCATGCGATTCTTTAAATAACTCTAGGACTCCCCAGTTGCTCTAGGGAATATCTAGATGTCATTGGAAAAGCCAAAATAAATGAAAAAATGGGATCTTCTAATCAGATTTTCTTGCAATTAAGCAGACCATTGAAGTGAACAATAGAAAGAAGTTTATAAATTCAAGCTGTTCCAGGTTTCTGTGGTCCCATTGATATTGCTTTAAATTAATTTCTTCTTATTTCATACAAAGGCACCTTCTAGTAATCCACTTTAGAGATTTTAAGGCCAGAAGAATTTATGGATAGCAAATGTTGAGAACGTCCATGGCTACCAATACAGCAAAATTGCATGCTTTACACATCAGCAGTAACCAGAGAGAATGCATTTCTTATGTGTATGAGGGTATATCACAGAATTCAGACATAACAAATTGTTTGCACGCTGTAGTCTGCCATACTTCTGAGAAAATGCAAAGACATCCTTTCTACAAAAAAATATTAGTAGCATGTGGAAATTTGGGGTGGGGTTTGGAATTCCAAAGCTAAGTAACTTTGTACTTTTTCATTACATTTGGAGATACAGGTTACAGGCCTGTAGCCAGATTTTTTTGTTCAAATTTGCACAGACCTTAACCTAGGGATTAAAAATCTAACTCCAGTATCACATAGGTGCAGAAACAGATTTCTGAGGACATAGAACCTGTTTGACAATCAGCTATTTTCAGTGAAGATTTGTAGACTTGGACAGGCATTTTGTGCCTTTCCTTTTCTCCTCATCTGTCCTTTTTCCAGAGTCTCCACACAAAAAGGTGCTTGAGAGACCCTTGAAATAGGATGGAGCAGCCAAAACGCCCATTCTCTAACATGAGGTCAGTAAAGCACCTCGGTGGGATTGAGGGGAGAGGGAGAAATCACAGCTCTGTCCCACCCCTGCAGCTGCTGGAACAGAAAAGGGAGGTGGCAGTTTTCAATCACCTGGTGATGAAGGTTCACTCCTCCTGGGAAGGAGCACTCATCACCCAGTTCCAAACTGTGTAAGCAAGCAGGATTCTATCCAGCAGTTTACAGAAAAGGGATTGCAAGTGGGCAATAGAGGTTTACTTGGCCTTTGCAGCAAGCCTAGGACGTGAGACAATTGCCAAGGGCCAAGTCCTTGGAAGCAACATTGAAAAAAATCAGCAAAAAAATAGCAGTTTAGAGTAGGGAATAGGTGTTAATAAGAGAGTTTTCAATTTTGTCACAGAAGCTAAAAAGTGTATCAGAGAAACAGAAACTGGAAAGGAAAAAAAAAGAAATCTCCTTTCCCCATTTTTCAGCATTTTTAATGTCCTCTTTTCAAGAAATGTATTCCTTCCTTTTGCAGTGGAAGAGGGCTAGACTTAAAAGAACAAAATAAAAATAAAATGCACACGGAAAAAAAGCAGAAAGAAATTCAAGATGGTCACATCCCCTACAAAATGGTGAGGAAATTAAACATTTACCAATCCTAGGGTGAAGTAAAACTCCCTTGCACACTGATGTGCCAGTAAAATTTACTCCACTCATTTTGAAGGATCTTCCCTATGTTTCAATCAGCTTGTGTGTAGGCCTATTAAAAAATTCTTGAGGTTTCTGAGGAAAAAAAAATAAAATTCAGGACAGATACTGCCCATAACTGATTACAAAGTTCCTGCATTGTATGAAGTCATCCTGGTTGCCCTACTTGTGCTGGGTTTAAACCTGTGTTATTTTCTTTTGAATGCATGGCAAAGGCTTTTCCCTTCTTGGGAAGACAGACTACTGGTACCAACAGCACTCAGAAAATGCATAGTTCATTATCTCACACACACCCAAACACACACAGAGTTCAACATGGCACACAAGCAGCACCTGGGCACAGAGGCTGCCCCACGCTCCCACAGCCCAGGACGTGCTCACAGTACACTCATATAATGAACACAGTTTGCATGGAAGATAACATGGTTTATTTCTTCATGATATTCAGATTAAAATGTATCAATGTATTTAGCACAATACTACATTTTAGGACAAAATCATCAGTGCTTTGCAAGTCTTCATAATGTTTATTCATTATAAATAGTAAATATTTACTGAACTTTTTACATGAAAGACGTTTGGGTCTTTTTCTTCTTTTTTTTTTTTTTGGGGTTTTTTTTGGGGTTTTTTTGGGGTTTTTTTTTTTTGGGTTTTTTTTTTTTTTTAAAAATTTTTTT
>VZTE01004910.1:335676-356295 GCA_013397775.1 Eulacestoma nigropectus | reverse complement strand
CCCCGGGTTAAATTGGTTTTTTTTTTTAAAAAAAAAAAAAAAAGAACAAAAACTTGTGTTCATGAAAATTATATCATGTGAATTAACTTTCTTACTCACAAAGAAATCCGTGCCCTGTCTCATGTTCTTGGATAATTAAGTGAAGAGTTTTCAAAGCCAAGTGCATTGTGACAAAGTCATGAGCTTCTCATTGCTGTGGGACCTGAACTCAAACAAAGTGTTTCTGTGGGCAACCAGTTCAAAGCAATCCAACGGAAGGTATAGGGTAAAGTATAATGAATTAATAGTTGCTTTTTTTCACTGCTCTTGTGCCTCTTAATGAGGGAACGAAAGTTTTTAGCCCCTGGTTCCTGTGCCTCCCTTAAAAACAGAGTTAACAAGACAATATGAACATATCTAACTGATTCGACAGCTGCCATCAGTTCCATACTCAGGTTAATGAAAACCAAGTACTCTCAGAGACTTAAGAGAAGCCCATTGCCTAAGATCTATCTCACCAAAAGGAGTTACAGGGTAACTCTTAAACTCAGGCAGTGAAATGTTTTGACAGTAGAAGAAAGAAACCTTGAAACAGCTTGCATCTTTACTACTGTTCACGGAAAAGTTTGGGATTTTCTTATCAAGATTATTTCTGAGCTCCAGGTAATGGCATGAAACTGCAAACTTTGTTAAAGACTGTTATGATCTCCTACACAGCCCATTCAATACTCAATCCACTTCCCATTTTAAAACTGCAGCCTTTAAAGCTATGGGTTTGATTCAATTAGAGGGGGAGAAGGTAAGGAAGAGGAAAGAGTAGATCTGAGAAGTTTTCCAGAGGGCAAGGAGGAAAAAAAATTATGCCTATCAGGAGACAGGTTACACACGTTTGTTCTTTTCCCATTAAAACCTTAACACTGCAGTACTGTTTAAGCCTGGATTATCCTGCAGGTTAAATATCCTACAGGTTAAATATCCTACAGGTTAAATACAGGAAGCACATGGCCTCGTGGGCAGCAATCCAAGCAGAGTATTGCTGCCCCACCTAAATCCACAGCAGCCAGAACAGCACTCTCCAAACCAGCAAACTGCCTGACCTGGTGTAGGGCAAACTCTGCTGCTCTGACACTAATAAAAAGCACATGACGAGGTCAGGGGATGCCGATGTACACCGGAAAAGCCTTTTCCCTTATCTTAAATGAAGCAGTTCAAAATATTGATATCCTGTCTTTAAAACAATCTGCTCTTTACTAAGACCATACACCTGCAGTTGTGAGACAAGTGTTTCTGCAGTCACTGTTCTGCTTCACGTCAAAAAGCCAGCGATGGCCACTAACCATAAAGTGCCGTGCCAATCCAAAAGCATGCCCAAGTCCTGTATACATATATTAACGTCCAGATATGCTACCCCCTCATAATTCTGAGTTAATAAACATTTGTTAAAAGAAAATGCACTGAGCAACTAAAACCTAATTTGAAAAGGAAATACAATATTCCCATAAATGTATGCATGAGAGGCAAGAAGCTGTATAATAGGCATAGAAAACATAAAAATATGCAATTTACATATATTACACACTAATAATCTCTTTTCTGACATTATATTTAAAG
This sequence comes from Eulacestoma nigropectus, assembly GCA_013397775.1. Lineage (NCBI taxonomy): Eukaryota > Metazoa > Chordata > Aves > Passeriformes > Eulacestoma > Eulacestoma nigropectus. The sequence goes on along the minus strand of VZTE01004910.1, from coordinate 354,705 downwards.
AGCTCTGGCTGAGATGGCATGCTTGCAGTTGAGTTGCTTTTTCATGAAATACAAACAAGGACACTCCAGGCTGCCAGCTCCCCAAGACATAAATCCTTGACTTTTTCCAGCAAATCTCAACCCGTTGCATGCCTGCAAGACAGAGGTTCTGTCACCACATCCAGGTAGTAATGAATAAACCAGATGAGCGAGGAGAATAAGCAGTCATCTGAAGGATATCTGCAGATCTTGTCTTGATGTTAAAATGTGCCAAGTATTAAACAAGGTGGGACTCTTTCTGTTCTCTTCTATTTTTAAACAAGATCAACAACATTTTAATACCCAGCTTGCAAGACAGGTATGTAATGGAGCATTCTGCTTCCTAGAACTGAGAAATACCAGCCCCTCTCACCCCCAAATTCAAGGTTAACACAATAAAAATAAAATTACATCACCCTAGGTGTCTCTGCTTGTCCTCTGCCTTCACCAGTGCTTGCCTTAAATACCGTATTTGTTCATCATATTCAAGAAAAAAGTTAGAATGGAACCATTCTAGATAGAAAATAACGCTTCCCTGGGGTCTGTGTGTCCGACCCTAATTTGCAATAAATCAATGTCAAAGGGGAGAAGGAGGTCTAAGTCTGCTAAGAATATGATCCTGTGAATCTTAGTATTAGATTTTGTTCTGCATGTTCTAAGGGTGTTTTTTTTAAAAATCACAGAATATTATCTGGGCTTCAGACAAAGCCCCCCTTGCCCCTCCCCACTACAGTCACTGCAAATTCAGCTTTAGACTCAGTTTGTCAGGAGCACTTGCCTGCAAGAGACACATGGATGGGTGGAAGCATTATGTTAATTGCTCACACACCCAGATTTATTGTGGTCAAAAATGCACTGGCTAGTAAATAGACCCTCTTTCTTTCTCATCTAAATTCCATGCACAGGCAGGGCAGTGCAACATGCCCACTCAGCAGGAAAACTCTTGTTTCCCTTTTTCATGAAACCCCAAATGCAGAGCTGGCTTTTGACTTCCCCTTACCTCAGCCTCTCTTTCAACACCTCAGGAAGAGCCCTGAGGAAGCATGGAGAGGGGATGCACAGTGACACACCCCACAACTAAGGGACATTTCACACACTAACATCATACCCAGCAGCTGAGGCTCCTTTGTGCAACAAGAGTTTCACTGGTTTGCTACAGTCCCACAATTTGTTGCATGTAATTTACATGTCTGAGGCTGTATCACTCCCTTATATAAACACAAAGTCTGACTGTGTCACTTTATACAGCTCTACATTTTATACTTGTCTCTAACTCATTTTTCAGGCACCAAAACTGATATAGAGGAGCTGTTGGTAACACCACATGAATTTAGGTCTGGGTTTTTCATTTGTTCGTTTGATGGGAAGATTTTTAACAGCTGTTGAAGGTAATCATTCAGTTGCCAAGTTGTTCCAAATCTAAATGGATATAAGTAATCTCCTCTATGCACTGAGCAATGAAAGCATGATGTCAGCTTTAGAGGGATCAGCACCCCCCTAAACCTGTTGGTAGAGCTGCTGGACATGGCCAGAAGCTCTAAACACTGCGTTAGAGAAAGGTTTCAAAAGTCCAAGGGTAAGGAAAAAAAAAACCAACAGAAGTCTTGTAGTGTAACGACAAGGCTGGGTGTAAAAAAGCACAGAATCTCCTTTTGATTACATCAAACCTCAAATCAGCAAGACTTTGGCTGGAGTAAACCTGGCCTCACATTTTTGTCCCATTTTGCCCAGCCATCACAAGACTTCTTTACTGTTGTGCTCCACTTCTGTGCCACAGACAATAAAAGCTTTGTGAAAGGGGAAAAAAAAAATCACATTTTCCATAGCCAGAACCAACACACATTTAAACTGACACTAACAACTACTCTTTATGGATTAACATTGAAAACCAGATAGATAATTATGTCAAAAATGTGGAAGCCTTGCACACTATGAAACTAGACATTTAAAAAAAAAAAAAAAAAAGGCAACTAATATAATGTCATGGATTTTGATGCAATTTGCATCTAGAAATCAGAATTCTTTCAAATAAAATCTATTCAAGTCTTGTTGGAAGCACATCCTTTTGTTTTTCTGTTGGTATTTTTTTCCTGAGGTTTCAAGCCATAAAGTTTTGTACCCCACTTTATGCTATAGGAATCTGTGAATCTTAATTACATTTACCGTTACAAAAAAGGGTTTATGAACTTTTGCCTTTGGGCAAAAATGTTTATTTCATTGCCTTTGTTATTCATTCTTTTCAACTCCAGTGCCTTTGAACTTTTCAGCTGCACAGAGTTATCACCGTTGCACAGGAACCAGGAACTGCACTCCCGAGATGCAAACCACAAGTTGAAGAAAACGAAGGAGGCAAAGATATACGAGTCGTTATTTTGGCCACCCTTTGTGCCATTAAAATCTCATTTTCTGCCTATTAGAATGCCCTCTCCCTGCTTAGGCAGTGGTGATAGTCAGTGATTAGTGTGTAATTGAGTATAATTGTCTTTTCACTTTTCATTTGTGTCATTCTGAGCTTCTCTCTGTTTTTCTAACCGCTGAGAGGAAAAAAGGGTAGAAAGCAGATAAAGCTGTTAAAACTCTCACTTTCAGCCCTGAAGAGATTCCTGATTGTAATTATAGATTGCATCCTCTTTGTGACTCCTCAGAATTTAGTGGACATCTCTTTCCAAGCACCTGGGCAAAGCTCTTGCTAATAAAATAAACTACCATCTATTCAAGCTTTAACTAATAATGTCAGCTTCAGACAGATGCCATGTGTAGGAAAATTTAACCAATCTTTTGACACTCAATTATCAAGGCAATTTATTAACATGATTTCCTTAAAAGAGCTCACGCAAATTAGAAAAACAATTATGGTATTCATGCATTTATATATTGCCAAAGAGCAGTAATACTCCTAATTTATGTATTTATAACTCGATTATAGCTCATCTCAATACACATTTCTCAGTCCTTGGAACTCTCCTCATAAAATTTGCCCATAATTCTCCTGGACCACTTGGTAAAACCTTGACGAGGTTATTTTAAAGACCATATTTTATTCACAGAAAAAATACAAGATCTATTTTCTATTTTCATGCCTAGACATGGATCTTCAGGAGAACAGCAGTACATTACAAATGCTTGACAACTGAGTGCAAACCTGAAGTCTGCATGATTCCACTATAAATCAGTTGAAATTAAATATAAGCCATGACTCTTGATTCAGCCAGTAGGAGGAAAAAAAATTAAAAAAAAAAAAAAAAAAAAAGGAAACTAGCAAACTGAAATCATGTGGCTTATATAAAGAATACATTATGGTTTAAATTTGGCAATTCATTATACTGTGGCCTGAGGGAATAGACTCTTTGGTTCTGGTATACAGCAAATCCTCTGTCTGAAAACACAGGACTGACCTGAGGTGAGAGGCCATTGCCAATGGCAGGGTTCATGGGATTGGAGGGCCCGGACGGAGGCACAAAGCTGTCTGTATAGCTGGAAAATCCATGCCTGGTGCTGGGGAGGCAATAGGCAGAGCTGCTCTCTGGGTTCGAAGGGAGGCTGCTTTGGTGTACAGTGCTTGGAGGGAGAGGCTGAGGTCTATGGACGGTGCTGCTTGGATCAGACACGGCTAGAAGCAGAAGAAACATGTTGATACGCTTTCCTCCTTTATTTCTGGCATAATAAGTTCATTATGTGAAGCTCAGCTTAAGAGAACTGCATCAGAACCTGCATGTAAATACTGGTTAAGTAGAAAAGTACATCTGTAATATCGCTGGCTATTTAACCGGCCTGTGAGTTTACACAAAAACTCTTAAACAGACTGTAAATATCATAACAACAGACATGCAGTTTTCAGACAACCCTTAGTGAGCACATATTGTCAGCAATATTTTTTATATATGTCTATACATAAAAATAATGGAAAATATTTATTTACTTATAAGACTGGTAACAGGCTTTCCCCTCCTGGTCACAGCTCAGAAATCCCACCACGGTTTGTATCAAGCCTAGCAATGGATGGGAGAAGCCTTGGGCTTTCAAAAATTCCCTCAATTAGAACATCCACCAAGAGTTAGAATCCAAATCTCAAGAAGGAAGCAATAAGAGCACATAACTTATTTGACAAAATCTCACCCGTAAGGTTTTTATTTAATAGTAAAATCTAACAAAGCCTAGGTTTGAGGGTCTGTTCCCTCCCATTCAAATCCATCAAAGTTCACAGAATTTCTGACAACATTAAGAAAAATTTTTACCCTACTTAGACTGGCTACTGTCTCATATGAAACAAGGTGGTCTGAATAGCTGCTTTTTCCACCATCAGATAAATATGCAGAGTATTTACAGAAGTTCCAGTGCTCCATCACAGATAGTCACAATGAGGACAGAGTGCACCTGCCTCCTTCTACACCATGCCAGACACTTCCAGTAAAGCAGGCCAATGCAGGGGCCAGACAGGGATGAGTGTACATCACTTTACCAAAGCTGCACATCTGCTGGGCAGGAGGTGATTATTTCTCTGCAGAGCACCCTTCACATGGAACCACCCCTTTCTTGCAGCGAAACAAATCTGAGTTCTTACGTGCTCAAAATAAGCAGGCTTGCAGGGTCCTCCCTGAGTCAGACTCTAAATTAGCCAACACATTAGAAAAGAAAATATTTCTACAATGGATGAGCACAGAAAACCCCCCCAATAACGCTGTTTTAACCAAGTACCTGCGGGCTACTGTACCTTGCGGTATGGAGGTGGGCTGGTAGGAGGGCTCAGAGAGCTGGTACGTTGGCAAAGTTGGCATGGCACTGGGTGGGAATCCTCCAGGGATCAGATGGTTGAAAGCCATCAGCTGGTTGGCTCCTGCCTGTTTCCTCCATCTGGCACGACGATTGCTGAACCAGACCTGCAAATGTTTTAAATATGAACATTTGATTTTTGCACATTTAATACAGATGTATCAGAAATAACGGCATTGTATTTCAAACACACTCAGTGTCTGAGATGAGAGATGCAGAGGATGCACACTGAACTCAGTGTCCTAGACAAGAAAGGTGCCCTTGGCACCATGATTTCCATGGTACAACAGATGCATAGAGGGTGCATGTACTTACATATTGGGATACCATACTGCCCTAAGGACCAACAGAACTTCAAGCTTTTAATTAGAAAAATACAAGCCTCATGTACACAATACACAAATCCCTCCCAGCAAGTTTTCATGTGTTCACATATGTACAAAACATCTCTTAATAAACTTACAACAGTAGGTCAGAAATTCAGTACTAGATTAGCATTTCAGAACCACTTTGAAATCCGTTCCCAGGACAGCGCACCGACCAGATGGGGTTTGGATTTGTGGGACATTTTAGCTATAAATCTGCTTTTCTTCACGTCATTCTCAGTTTATGTTTTAAGTTTTCCAAGTCTTGGATGGCTCTTACTACCTCCAAGATAGGAAGAGGCATGACATCACAAATGCAGACGTAATAGGAGTTGCAAAACTAAACTCCTAATTTTTATATTCTAGGAATTCCACACATCCCAGTTTGGAAGGGCAAGGAGTCAGTGCAGGGGTGCCTGAAGCAAGGTGCAGGCACAGTGCCTTGTTGCAGGGTCAGAGACGGCTCTTGGTTACAGCTCTCAGCTCCATGGTGGAGCACTGAGGGAAAGAATGGCTGTTTAAGGCAACAGAGACTGCACACATTTGTAAACAAGCAGCCAGTTGCTCATAATCCTACACCCTGAAGTGGCTGCGGTGCTCATCTATAGATACAATCAGTTAGATAAGACCTCAGCTGAGTGTTAACATCTGATAAAGTAGATCAGCACAGCCTTTAAGGCAGCCTGGCCTGAAAGCCACTGAGGCATGTTAGCTGATGAGCCACATATAGGTGTACTTGTGTAAGTAAGATGAGGCTCGGGTCTGTCACCCCTCCTGCAAGCAGCCCTTGCTGGCTTATGAATCAGGCATCACAGACTGGGATTCTAAGTGTAACACCATTTACAAACCATGAGTGGCCCTCACATAAGAGGGTAACAATATTTTGGGTTACACTGTGGGCTTCTCCTCTGCTTGCTACTTCATGACAGGGGTGGTGGGACTCACTGGGCCATCTGGTTTCTGACATAGGCCATCTGTCACCATGTAGTTTGTTCTGACTTCATCCTCTTTTCAGAATGAGATCTTCAGTTCACACAGCTGCCTCCTCCTTCGGCCGCAACGTCTACTCCTCAATTATACACTCCCACTCTGGTTTAGGATACAGGACAGAGGGATAGGTGGAGCCTCTGTTCTATGTCACAAATCCCTCTCGTGTTTTTTTGCTGTACATGCTAACCCCCCCTCTGTCTCCACATGAACCATTTCTGAAAGCAGCTGGCAGGGGCAAGGTGCCGGGGTGCAGATGCAAAACCTGCAATGAGCAGTAGTTGAGGATGGGTCTAGATGCAGCCAGTAGAGCAAGAAAGAGACCTTGCTAAAGATCCAAAGAACACTTAGGAAGGATAATGGAGGTCAAAGAGTGATCAGGGAACAGCAAGCCCTTGTTGTAATTAGCTGACCCAGGCCATTAACTACGGCTTTTTTCCTTGACACTCTCTCTTCTTCAGGTCAAGAAGGTTATCTGAGGATCTCCAAATGCTTTGGGAACACGAACTGACTACACTATGTAAATGGATTTCACTCAGGAAAGTGAGGTAACAAGATTTTGCTTCCTCTACAGATAAGCATTTGCCTTCAAACTCCAGATCTTTATTAAAATGAGTCAGATCCCAAGCTTTAATTCAGTAGTAAGCGATTTACATAAATGCCAAGTTTTATACTTTTATTTACAGACAGATTTTTGGCTCATTTTATAGACTGGCATTTTTTCCAGAACTGCAGCTACATATTAGACATCCCTGGAAGGGACACACTCAATGGTATCAAAAAGGCTGCAGCAGCCACACAATGAACATCCTTGCGCAGAGCTTTGTTGCCACCTGGAGCCTCATTATATAAAGTGGGACTCTGCAGGGGTGCAGAAACCTGCGTGGGCTGTGCAGAAACAAGGCTGTGTATTGCCACCTCAGTCCTACGTGATTGGGATGTGCTAAATGAGTGCTACTTGACGGGCACCCATGTCACATGGCGCTGGCACAGTCCTCTGGCACTGGCCTCTTGCTTTCCCCGGGTGGCAGGAAGGCAGATGGCACCTGACTAGCACCAGAGTTAGTCCAAAATCAACTCACCAAAAACACTTGAACAAATTCAAAACTGCAGAGGAAGTCTTATTGCCACTAATACCACACAAGCTCATCACTACAGAATAGTAGAGGCACATAAGAAAACAAAAGTAAAAGAGACACCAAATCAAGAAAAAGTTACTAAAAGCTAAATAACTAAAACCCAAATAACTCAAACTTAAATATTTTATTTACATTTTATGTAATGCCTATTAAAATTAGTCAAATCCGAAGCTTTATTCAGAAGCAGTTATATGCTATGTTAACTGACATTATTGGGGTTTGCAATCATAGCTGACTACTGTCAGTTGCCTTGATCTGTTCTCAAGAGGCCAGAATTTTTTTCATTTCTTAAATCCTCATGTATCATGAAAAATCCCTGTACACTACGACCACTAAAGAAATCTTGAAAAACTTTGCTAATCTCAAGCCAAGACTTAAAAATAAATCCAGTCACCACAAGCCAGTGTGTCTGCTTAGAAACATATTGTGAACACCTGGGGAAATATTTTCTTTTGTTTGTACATTTCCAATGTGATTTAAATACAATGCCGCCTTATGTGCAACAGATTTCAACTTCCACCAACACGACAAAATCCTCATCTTATGAGTGGCCTTTTCAAATCTAGCAGGTCCCTGGATGTCCCATAGGATGTTCCTGTTCTCCCACAACCTCCTTTAGAGAGGCACATAATCATCACCTGGACGCAGGAATGCTTCCAGTACAAAGCAGCCCCTGGAGGAGATCCCAAGTGTCATTCTGTGAGAAAGTTCCACCCCGCGGTGGGCACAACAGAAATCAAACTCTAAACTATCTAAACATGGACAGAGGAAACATGGCTTGGCTGAGGGACCCAAGCATTCAGAAACTGTGTCTGCACAGAAGCCAAGTCACACTCATTTTAGCGAGGCTTGGACTCCTTGGTTCCTATGTCACTTTCAAAGATGGAATGTAAATTATCCAGATGATTGGGAAACAAATCTGAATCCCAGTGTCTGGCCAAAATGTATATCTCAAAAATAGAACTCAAGAGGATGAAATATAGAACAAAAGGAGGGGGAAGTAGCCCTTAAAGTACTGGAGGCTCCAGTTTTTCAAGCACCTGGGACTGGACCGACCAAAAAAGAAATCACTCTGCAACAGAACATAAAAACTGTATTTTGCACCAATGTAGCATGGATAAGGTGAACTAATAGGTTTCTTTCATGTCTATTTCCTAATATTTAGACCCTGCCTCTTATTATCATTTTTTTCTTAAAGTAGTTTGCAAGTGATCATGCCAATATCTTATTTTGTTGATCTCAACAGGATATTCTTTAGAAGATGCATTTATTCACTTGGGAACACACTAGTGTAATTAGCCTTGACATTTTGACAGTCTGATCATAAACACAGAGTGCTCTATGTGCTTTTAAGGCAAAAAGATCTCTGATTCAACAGGGCAAAACATTTAAGATGTGAATGTTGCAAAAAACCCATGGATATTTTGTTATACAAAGTCCTGACCATTGCAAGCATGAGTGCCAGAAACACACAAAGTCAAAAGACTGATGTATTGTTAATGGCACTTCTAATTTTAGATGGATTTTCGATGGGGGAAGGAAGGGGTTGGTTCAGTTTTTCCTCATGATATTTTTCATGGTAACTGCCTCCCCCACCCTACTATTCCCCATCTCTCCCTTCCCACAAAATTCACATGTTCAAAACAAAGTCTGACCATCCTGGAAGCTGGAGTCCTTGGCAGATGTTCTACCAGGGAAAGAATGTGGGCTGTGCCAGAGGCAGCAGGGGTGCCTTGGGAAGAGGAGAGGCTGAAGAAGGAAACTGCAAACAAAGCTGAGCTGCACCAGCCTGGGCAGAGCCAACTCTGTTACCTGTGCAAAACACGGCAGTGTGACTTCTACAGACACCCTCAGTGTCTGCTCCTGCAGTCCCTACGGATGCCAGACCTCGCTTACTTCAGCAGCCCTTCGAGGGTGTGCACAGGAAAGAAGTTTTTTATCCTCCCTTTTCTGTTTTTTTTGCAGTAGGGTGAGTTTCCATCCTGGCTCACCATCAGTACGACGAGCTGCAGGGAGAGCACTGCCAGGGACCAGCCATAGGATGAAGAAAGAGTAGAAACAGCTTTTTAGCACAACTAGCTGATAAATCAGCTTGACTGTGACATCTGCACATCCCCAGCCTCACAGGAATAAGGTCCACTGCGTACAGATGCACACCATGTTCCCTCACAGCATCCCAAAGCTGTGCCCAAAGCCTGCTGAGAGCAACCTGCCATGGCCACCAGTGGGAATGTCACAAGGCTGAAGATTCCCTGCCTGCCAAAGCCTTCTCTTTATGGGGATGGGAAGTGATGCTGTCTAGGATACTGTGAGTTATCAGTGTGCTGGAAACCAGAGTTCTTTGAAAACATACTGGGGTGGGGGGGGGGGGGGATAAAAGGGAAAAATATACGAAACAAAACCCCAAAACCAAAAAAAAACAAAATCAAAAAAAGTCAAAACGAAACCCAGCACACCATACACAAAATAAAGCAAAAAACCAACACAGACCAAAAAGCCACTTGACAGTGCCAAAGGGATTAGGGACTTCCAATCACCTCCCAGTGTGATCCAACGTACTCAGATCTCTAAGGTTTCTTTGACAAGACTTTGACTCAGTCCTACAAAAATACTTCTAAAAAACTGAAGCTGAATATTTCAGAAAATTATTGAGTAATAAGCAAATTGAAGTGTGTATTTATAAGTTAAAGTGACACTAATTAGAGCCCTTAGGCAGCAGGGACCAGAAAGAGACAATCAAAATCACATCCCTCTTTTCCTTTATATTTAAAAATGTCCTCTTGGGCCTGCATATGAATGCAGTTGGTTAATTTACCCGTAAGAATTTCCCCTTTACAGGGGAGGGGGGACCTGCAATTACAGGGTTATCTACTGCAAGGATGCACACAGCATTCTCTTTCTTTAGCCTTTTTATGATGCAAGAGGTTCAGTCTCAGGAAAAGGCATTAGAAATTCTCCATAAACCACATAACTGTAAAGATCTGACAAAAGGTCTTAAATGTTCTTGAATTCATCCTACATTCCTTTGCCCCATCTTCCCATAGGACTGGGCAGTTCAATGTACAGGCTCAAACCATTTCAGAGGAGCTGAAAGCAAGTTAAGACTTTTTTGGCACAGATTCCCTCTCCCCAGTGATTTCTCAGAGAGTGCTTTTCACTGTTTTCTACTGAGAAAAGACAATTAAAGCTGAGAAATTTGACTTCAGAGCCTTTAAACCTTACTACTAGCTCAAGAGCCATAACTTGTTCTCTCACCTTTCCCCTCACTCCCTTCCAAACTCTTTCCCTCCCTGTACCACAGTGAAACAAAGAAAATAATACGCAAGCATAACACTTAAAATATTTTTTAAAATAATTTTTCTTCTAGCTACTCAAGACTTCTGAGCTCTTGGGACACATTTGTTGAGGTTATAATAAGGCTTTTACAATAGCTTACAGGGCGATTACAAGTCTGACATGGGAACATTCAATTCCATGCTCGTAGCCTGGAGAGATTTGCCTAAATTTTAAGACATGCTCTGTTGATAAACAGGTTTTTTTTTTTTTTCTGTTTTCAAGTAAATCACTTTAAAACTGGGATTTGGCTGAGAAGAAACTCTTCAGGGCGGGAAATAGTCATGATTCAGAATTCTTCCTGACTTGCCCTACTTTTTCATCATTATTCATGGACGAAAAAGAATCCAACCAAATTTTTCCCACTGCATTTTGGAGTTAAACAAGGAGGCCATGTGCCAACTGCTTCCCACAGCAGGGCCTCCTGCCCCAAGGATCCATACAGCTGTGGCACTCCTTAACATGGTCCAATACACAAGTCTCATGCACCACATTTCTGGCAATTTGGGATGCCTGCCATCAACACACAGCCTCAAAAGATTTGCCTGCATGGCCAGCCCCCATTGGCCAAGGCAGGCTCCTGGCCGGCCACAGGACAAACCTGAACCTTATTTAAAAATCCTTTGCCAAAAGATTGACGTAAACACTCCCCACCACCAATCTGAAACAGGCCCCAAGCTGCTGCCAAAGCTTCACCTAGGTCTAAAAACAAGCCTGATGTGGGAATCAAAGGTGGCCAGAAAAGATACTACCCACTTCATTCCTTATGCACCCTTTGTTACAGAAACCAAAACTTCACAGCTCTGAAGCTCAGAAAGAGCCTTTGATCTACACTGGAGATAAATTCACTTTTCAAACTTGCCTTCAGATTGTCAGGAAAAACAGGCCACAGACCTCAAGCGCCCGCACTGCAACACAATGATGGTTTTAATGAGGTTTTAAACTGGACAGGTAAGGCACTGCAAGGTTGCAATTTTTACTCAAAATACGCAAATCTTTAACTTCACGTTCCCAGAGTATTACTATGTTTTTATTTTTAAATGCAAGGTCCTCCTTTGGAACAGTGCTTATCTTTCTGAATTTCATCTGATAAATGCACAAGACAAAAGAACTCTCCCCTTCCTTCTGCATCTAATGTGCAGAGAAGAGCAAGTGCCTTTGGAAGAGGCAGCAGAAGAGGTTGTCCTGGCTCCACATCACATCTAGGTTCAAACACTGGGGGGGAAGGACTCAACAGTCCTTGAGTGGAAAGGCACTGCAGGAGGAATTGAAGGGAGCATTTTAACTCTTTATTACACCCAGTGCTGAAATATTTGCAAGGATTATAGTTACACACCTCGTGACTCTTACAACATGGAGTTTGTTGGAACACTTCTTTCCCCAAAAGCCTTTCCTGTCCCCATGATTAGGTACACAAAAAACATTCGCAGTGTAAAGCCTGTTTTCAGTTGCTTGTAGCTCTCAAAAATTCCCCTTAGGGGCTGATTTGTTCTAAGCTTGATCCCAGAGCAGAGGCAAGTTCTTTTCCCCACCTCCAAGCAACCAGGTTAGAAACATGCATTTGGTTACCCTTCAGCAGTGGGAAAGGGAGAAAAAACATGGTTCAGTGGTTTAAGACTCTTCCTTTCACAAGAGTAATAGACAACCTCAGGGAATAGAAGGGAAGGGGAAGCACGGGGGTGGCAGGGTAGAGAAAACAAAACACGAGATGCAAGCGCTACACAGAGGGACTGAGGGAATAGCAAGGTTGATCCAGTTGTAATCCACTAAATAACAACCTAGACAGTATAAAACAACTCTACAAACTTGGACCTTACAGCTCCAAAGGAAAAAATAAATAAATTTCTGGGCTTAGTTGGATTCAGGCTGCAAGAGACAGCTCTTTTAGATGATGCTTTATTGGGAAGCAGTCAAAGAGATCTTTGTGTATATATCCATATGAAATTTGGTATCTCTGATCTCTGTCATACTGTTACCAAAACAGAAGTGTGACTAAGAAAGCTTGAATGCTACTTCAGTACGGCTATCCAGCCCTCTCAGCCTCAAGTCTCTTAGGGTTATTTTCTTTTCACAGGTCGTCTTTTATTTCATGCCCATCATACATGGCTATTTTAAGGGGCTATAGAGAGGTGCTGAATGCTGATAAGGCAAATCCTGTATCCCTTAATCCACTGCTAAATCACTCTGCCAGCCTTCAAGGGTACCAGACAGATGGAGTGCACTAGGAAACTGCCCACAGGCTGGTTACTTCAACCCCAGCTCATCTTTAATCCAGAAAGGTTTTGTTCTGGTATTTTAATCATTGATTGACTGGGAACTCTCTTCCATGCTGGGTTAGGTAAAATATCCATGTCAGAGGTACTGGGGAATTCGTGAGGCTGTAGATCATACAAGCGGTGTGAGACAGGATGCGTCTCAAGGGAACCAAGGAAGCCATGAGGAATGTAAAGAGTCACAGGGTTAAAGCCACATTAAGACAGCTGTTATGTTAATGAGAGTTCTGCTTTTCTTCTAGCTGTGGGTCATTGATTTAGAAAAACATGAACAAGGTCTTTTTCATTTTATCGTATTTTTCCACTGAAGCTAACATAGACCAAAACATCATATCCTAGATCCCATTCGTCTTGCTAACAACACTTGTGAGGCAAGTTATCTTTCTTATGTTTGTGAGCAAATGATTCCCAGGGCTTGATTTGGTCTTACCTGGCCCAAGTCTATATATGAAGCTGTTTTGCAAGCATTTCACTTAGTAAACATGTTAAGAAAAGAGTCATGCACCACTGAGTTTGCCTTCCAGACAAATTCATCCACACATCTGATTTTCTCTCACAGTCATAACAAACACTTACAAGAAATATGGTGTGAAGTCTTCTGTGAAAACATTCAGCAGGTAAAACTCAAAAAGTCTGGACCTTTCAAGACAGATGCTCGATAATACAGCCATGCTGCAATAGGCATGATTGTCTTAAAAAATCAGAGGGGTGTTTTGTATTGCTTATTTCAGTTTGCACAGTCTGAATGCCTCAGGCTGCGTTTCAAAGGTCAAAACATAATAGAGTTTCACCAAAGTAACCAAATTCACCTGTATCTTTGGTTAGATCATAAGTCACCACTCATTTCTCTTCCTTTGTTAGATCACAAGTTTCAGCATTTTCCTTGTCACCCAACCATGCATTTGCTTAGTAACACTTTCAACTCCGACTAATTTAAACAGGGTGTACTCTTCCCAACAATTCGAGGATGTCAAAGGGTGAAAGAGAAGCAGAAGATTCTGCCTGCAGTATTAAACTTTTCACAGGTTGTGTTTCTTTGATATGAAACGGGGTAAGTCCTAATTGAAACTTGAACTCTGGGGTGCAGTTTATTCCAGAATAATTTGGCTGCTATTTTCCTGGGTTTAGACAGCTAAAAATCCAGGTTCATGTTTTTTTCAAAAAATTTAAATCAACTCCATGTTACAGCTCCAGTACATTAGCTTGTCTTAGACAATCCAGATCTACATGAGGCTGTGGAGGCTTAGAAGCTATTTGAGCATTTATTTTCTTTTGAATTAAACTGAGAGTGGGGATAAAAGAGATATTACAGAGTTTATACCAAGCCAACTTCAAAATCTAACCTAAAAGTGAACTGTAGATACTGCACCAGCCACCTTGCTCACCTGCATGGCTCTGTAGACACATAGTCCTTTAAAAAATGTTTTTCTCTCCTTTGTTAATGCCTGGAAGACCCAGACAACAACAGATGAAATCAGTTAAGTAACCATAAACTGGGACAACAGCTGACCTGATGACATGCAGAGTGCTGTCAAATGCACAAAACAAATAAATGGGGATATCAGACCTTCTTCTTCTCCAAAGATGCAGTATTATACTCATGGTAGGTATGGAAAAATTAATGGGGAAGACACAAAGTTTTTTTAAAGCACTTCTAAACAGTTGTAAAACAAACGTCCATGTACAGACATAAAAACCCTACAGCTTTAAACAATGTTGTTTCACATTTTCCTTCTACTCCAGAGCAGGATCATGCAAGAATACAGGACTCACATGCTAACAGAAAAGGAAACTCCTTTCATTAGGCAGCTTGTAAATACATACCTGGACACGAGCCTCTGTGAGTTTGGCTCTTTGCGCAAGTTCTTCCCTAGTGTAAATGTCAGGGTAGTGTGTCCTCTCAAAGGCTCTTTCCAGCTCTTCCAGTTGTTCCGCTGTGAAGGTTGTCCTGCTGCGACGTTGCTTTCTTTTTAAAGGCAAATCTGGTTCAGAATCGATGTCAGAGCCTTCATCAGACTGAGGCGCTGATGCTCAAAAAAGAAAAAAAAAAGGCAAAAATTAGCTTTAGTTAAGGAGAAAGAACGGCAAAATATTGAATCAATCAATGACATCCTTCCATTTGGAGGCTGTCTTGGACCAAAGGCCCCTCACACACCCTGAGTCAGAACTTGAAGAAAGTCAGCAAGAAACAAATCACATACAGCACGAACGTGACCCAGGAAGGGGCTATCAACTCTCACAATCAGCAGTTTATAGAGAAGCCAATATGGAAACTCCTTCTGGGCTTCACAGACGTGGAGATAAAGAGGTCATAGACAGGGCCAGATAGATCCTGGTAGCATTGCTTGCTTCCCCTGGCAATCAAGTGAACTCCAGATACAGCTGAACCTAGAGCTATAACCGTGAAGGCAGCAAAGCGTCTTCCAGTACCCAACCACATTCACTTTCTCCAGCAAACGGTAATGAACCAAAAAGTAGACTTCCAAAGCCAGTCTTCAGTTGCATCAGCTGCTGTCCAGGCAACCAGCATTCCTTCTTGCCTGAGTCTTCAAGGGAAACCACCTAAAGAGGGCAGACACTCCCCAGCGATGCTGAAATTGTTCAATGGAAATACAAGCATTGCTGCTACTACTTCAACAATGCCAAAGAAATTATTGATATAGACACTGATTTAATATCATCCTTTAATGTAATGTCTTTGGAAGCAAACTGTTTCTCAAGCTCCAGCTAAACTCCCCCACCATGTTCATTTCTAACTATCTTACACTTCCAATGTCACTCAAGCTGTTTGAGCTAATAAATACACCCATAAATAATCTGTTTACTTAGAGCCTGAGAAACACAAAGTGCTTTTTCAGACAATTAAGCTGAAAAGTTTATTAATTTTTGCACACCAAAAAAAAAAGAACAATTACTGCTAGACCAGTGGCCCTTTTGTGAAAAGTGTCATCATTTTCCAGACAGCATCAATATCTTGGACCCAGCACACACAGGCATAAGGAGAAACTGCTATGGATCTCAGCATCAATACACTGAACATCAGCTCCCAGAGTCTCTTAATTGCAGTGAAGGTTTGTCTCAAGTAAGACTGGACTAAGAGGTTCTCATTCTTGAGAATATTGTTCTCTAGAACAAAGGAGAATCAGCACAAACATCCTATCCTAAACAGTTCAAGTTCAGTCCTTATTAAACAGGCAATCTAGAGTATCCCAAAATTAACATAACGCATTGTCTGAATTCATGACAAATCCCAAATCTTCTCAGCTGGGGTCCCAAGTGACACCTGCCTTCCTCAGCAGCTGCCAAGTTACAACCCTTCAGGACGGCTCTACACTGTCACTCAAGAACAAAAAGAAACAGGATATTTTAAATATAGTTCCCTGTTGTCACCCTCAGATATAAATCACCCACCTTAAGCAGAGCAGCTCTTACTGCTCAGCTAGGCTGGTGGAGGAGAGCGCACCAGCCACACTACCAGGGGCACTTTGGCTGCCACTGCACTCTGCCTTTACCTGGTGTGGTGAGATCTGAAATAGAGCTCAGAAATGTCCCTTTTGGAGACAACTTCTCTGACAGAAGAGAGATTGTGTACAATGAGTTTAAAAGAAAAGGAAGTCAAATCCCAAGGTGTCAGGAACTCTTTCAATACTCCTTTAGACTCCACATGTATGTATAGAACTTCTTCAAACATCTAGATATCTGCCAATAAAAAGCCAGCTAAAACTGCGCAATTTAAAGGGGATATTTATTGCTAAATTTATGAAGTGAACTCCCTCACCAACTAAGTGGGAAGTATCAGGAGACATATCATCGTCTTTTTAAAAATGTTTTATAAAGACTTAGCAAAATATTGGGATGTTTCCCTATGCTCTCACTCCTTTCTGCAAGAGAATGCAGAACTGAAACCCCGACTTCATTTCATTTTCACTTTATATTTCATTAAGCAGTATATGAAAGGCACAAAGGTAAATCAATTAAGAAAAACACCCTATAGTATCTAAGAGTCTGGAACAATACGTGCAATCAAGTGCAAGAATTTAAAGAGAAAGTAATAAAATTAAAGTAGGGAAAAAACATATATCAGATGAAATAACTTTCATACCTATCTGCTTTCATTGGCATTACCTTTTACCAGGCCTGGCTGTTATGTGCATCTTTATTGAAAACATTGGCTTCTTTCGTCTTATTTGCCCTGTGATGTTAAAGTCAGACAAATGTAATCTCAAAGAATAGCTACATGTCTGTACTACAAACTGTACTGTTCTTATTTCTTACAAAGTATTCTTAAATATTATTATCCTCAAGGAAGCTTTTATTCTTCTTTTTTCCTATTAAAATACCATTATTAGACTTTTATATAGGTGAGAAGACAATCAGAGTACTGGCTAAGCACAAAAATTGGATACACCTCAGCCTTTAGACAAGCAATATTTATTTTATATATGTTCAATAGTCACAGTGCATTGCCCTCTCTCGAAGCAGTATCTCACTAAAAGGCCTACTGACTTCCACGGTATACAAAGATATTATTCAGCACAGGCAAAGCTGGTGAGATTTTAGCTGGGTTATTGGTACATCCATCACCTTCACAGACATAAAACATGCATATCGCTAACCTTTACATGTGTCCTAATGATCCTAATTTTCCAACCCCTCAAGTTATAAATAGAAGAAGGAGATTCAGTGCCCTGAGAGATTCCCTGACTGGACTCCTTGGGACCACCGGAACCCCTCTTACTATACAGCTCAAATTGGGAGAGGCAGCCAACAGTACTACCAGTTGCTGAGTCACAAAGAATAACTAAAAAAGTAATTACAGAATAAAAGAGAAATTATTTGTCCCTTAACTGCTCATGACCTATCTGGTGGCCTAAGGAAATGCTGCATGCTGATTATCACCACAAATGCAAAACCCCACTGCCCAAAGTCACAGGCATTTGGTCACCTGGAGTTCTGCAACCATCCCTTTTCCAAACACTGTAAATAGACGCATCAGGGCAAAAACCGAACAACAAAATGACCCACAAGAGGTCATTCTGTGGGCTGTTCTTCCTCTCAGCAAGACATTTCATTTGAATAATTAAATAACAATAACGTGACAACCATTTAAAGCCCATGCATTAGGGCTGCAACACAGTGCACCTGACAGAGGCAGGCAGAGAGGTTATCATGGAGAGGTTATCGTCCCGCAACTCAGGGAAGCACAGTTTCTCTGGCAGCTCTTCACACACTGTGACATTTTTTATTAACATATTACACAGCCTCTTCCTCCTAGTGTAACAGCCAGAATGAATTGTCTAGACATGGAACTAGCTAAAATAAGGCCAAAGAAAAAAAATTAAAAACAGCAGAGGCCAGGGAGAGTTCTGGTAGCGGTTTATTAGCTAGCTACCCTCCACACATCCATCTTCTCAGTTCTTTATTTAAGCAAGATTAATTTCACAGGGTCTGCCCCTCTGCGCCACCCCAGCTCTGGGGCTCACTGGGGTGTTCATTCTGCCGGCTTTGGGGCTCATTGGGGGTGTTCATTCTGTGTGCTGTGGGGCTCACTGGGGTGTTCATTCTGCCGCCCTGGGCCGCACAGGGTAGCCCCACCTCGAGGGCTCACCAGGGCGTTTGTTCTGCTGGTTGTGGGGCTCACCAGGGTGTTCATTTTGCCAGTCCTGAGGGTCCCCGGGGTGTCCGTTCTGCCGGCCCCAGGGCTCCCCCGGGGTGTTTGTTCTGCCGGCCCCGGGCTCCCCGGGGCTCACCAGGGTGTTCGTTCTGCCGGGCCCGGGGCTCCCCGGGGTGTCCGTTCTGCCGGCGCCCGCCTGATCCCCGCAGCCATCCAGGCCGAGGCGAGGCGAGGCAAGTGACCTCCTCGTGTTTGCTCGGGTGCAGGCGAGGGGAGTGCAGCGGGGCCGCCACCCCCGCACAAACCCACAGCAAATGACAAATGACACTTTCTCTTTGTGATCTTTGGGATTTTTGTTGACTTATTTGGCGGCTTTTGTTGGGTCCTAAGAAATGGCCTGTGGCTGAGGCCTATTGGGCCGATTTCCACGCTCCATCTGTGGTATCCATCAGCGGGGCCTTTGCCCGCATTCAGGGCTCTGACACCTGCCTGGCAGGATGCGGGAGGCACAAAGGCGGCTGCCGTGGAGG
>VZTE01004910.1:316303-335656 GCA_013397775.1 Eulacestoma nigropectus | reverse complement strand
GGCGGGCCGGGGGGCTGGGGAGGGCAGCCCGGGTGAAGGGGATGCACAGCAGGGGTTAATCCAGTTCCCCCTCCCCAAACCTCCGCACCTGGAGGCGTCCCTCCAACACTGCCTCTCCCCACCAGAGGTAGGGGGCTCAAACACAGCCCTCCGTCACACCGCGGGGGAATTGAGTAGGAAAGGGAGGGAGGGCAGCAGAACTGCCCCAGGATGGGGCTGTCAGAGGCACCCGAAGCGTTCCCCAAACACACCTCTGGTGCTGGCTCCCTGCGACGGCCGGGAGCAGCCGTAGGTGGCCAGCAGGGCATTCCTGCCTGGACCCTTGTTTGTGTTGGGGTAGGCTTTCAGCAGCTGGCTTTTAACACTCGACAGGATAGAAACACACTAAGCATCCTTTTCTTCCTCAAAATAAAGTCCACAGGAAGACAGAACAACATCCTTATTTCGTGCTAACAGCCCCCCCCCTCCTTCCCTCTCAGCAGTTCTGTTTAGGGGCAGGCTCTCATATCCATACAAAATATAATGAAGACTCTAGAGCACCTCTTTCCCTCCCAGCACATCAGCCCTTCATTTTTCTGTGTTTGCCCGGGGAAACATGACGCCAGGCTCCCCCTCTCCTCCTCCTCCTCCCAAAACCTCGCTGTCACAGCAAGGAGCCATTAAAAAGAAAATACGCCCTGCCAGGTCTGTGCTAATCAAACCAGGACAAATAAACTCTGACACACAACAACTCCCCGAGTGCCTGCAGCCCGGGGAGGAGACTACAGATTAGTTATGAATATGGCAGGCAGCAGTGGACAAGCTCAGGGATCCCGAGTTACCCCGCAGCCACTTGTGAGCTCTTTAGACACCACAACTGAATGCCGTGTTTATCTAAGATAAAGCATCCTTCAAGCAACAGAAGAGCACCCCTGCATTTTAGGTTCTGGTGCTCCCACCCAAGTACTTTTGGGCAAGGTTACTGAGACTCAGAGCTGCAATTTTATGTTATTCAACCTTCATTTTCTGTGCTTTGACATCCGTGGGGTAAGAGGACAGAAGAGAGATTAGGACACCACAAGTTTTACCCTATTAAGTCACAGCTCAAAACTTGTTATCAACTGGACTCCTTTTCTTTGAGAGGAAAAGCAAAAGCAAATTTCAAGAAACAGAGAATGAAACAAGCAGCCACAAAAGATTTCTCAGATGGGTTATGGTAAAACATGCTAATGCTGTTACATGCTTTTCTTTTCTTAATCAAAGTGAAAACTTAGGATCAGCAAATATATAAAGAAATTCTCAACCTTACTAGAAACAGCACAGTACCTAGTACAATGTGAAATACCCACAAGTAGTATAATTGCTTTTAACCAGTTCTACTGGCATTTTGACTATGATATATCAAAGAAGGAGAAACGAAACCAAAAAGAAATCCTCTGTTCCAGACAGGAATATCGCTCATCTAACAAGGATTAAGTCACACTTCAATTACTCCTTTGAAAACCACTGCTATTTGTAAAGGGCATACTTACAAAAACAAATTGTAAATGTTTTTTTTTTAACTCCACAGGCACTTTAAAAAAATCTGCAGTGAGAGAATGAGAGAAATGTTGAGAAAATATGTTGCTATTTAAGTAAACTCATTAATAAGTGCAATCAATCCGTTGCTGGAATTGGAAGAGAGCAAGCCTATATCCTGTGAGCTCTAAGCTGGAAAGTCAGCACAGAAAGGAAACAACCTACACAGCAGTGATAAAAGTGATTTTCTTGAGAGAAATTGATGGTATTTTTATTTTGTTTGGGCTGATTCACATAGAGAAGTGTGCTTTGTACGGCAAAGTGAAAAGGAAAACAGTAGCTGCACTAAAAGGAAATGGCCAACAGTGACTTTTATTTACAATTACCAAGAGACAGGCTATTATTGACCATATGTGCCACAATCGCCCTCCTTATCATGGGCTGGCCATCATGTCCACTGGGAGCTGTTAATGAACTGGGTAATTGAGCTGCTGACATGTGTTACCAAAACAAAACAATAGGAAGAAGAGACAAATGAACATTTTATTTGCCAATCAGAGTAGGTTCCGCTTTTCAGAGAACTGTGCCTAAGTAAGTGGCTGAATACATAAAACAGTGCATTGAAGGCAAGCAGATGCATGCACAATAATGGTTAACTGACAGCCTATGGCCCATCTGTGCTTAACATTTTGTTAAAGAAATTACTTGACTTGCTAAAGAGACAAATCATACAGCTGCCCCAAGTGCTGCATTATAAGAGATAAATCATTAGCTAAACTGTTTCATGCTTAAAATGACAATGCATATTAACAGTTATGCAGGGACATTTTGTCAGCACAGCTTGACGCAGGTATAAGTGACAAAAAATGTGACAGCTCATAGCTATTCAATTATTTCAACTTAGAAGAGAATGACAACACTTTGAAAACAATTTCACTGCACAAACAATAGACAATTCACAGGCTCTTATTTTTTAAAAATGTATTTAATTTTTTTTGAATGATGAAATAATATGGAAAGGAAAAAAATGCCCAGCATCTAACTGTTCTGCATCATTAATCTGCTAGCATGTACTTCATTCAAAACCACAGAGCATCAAAAAGGAACACATTCCATTTTAAATATCAAAGACTGCATCGCCAGCACTAAGAATAAATGGCTAATTCTCAACTGTGCATGAAAGGATAAAGAATTTCTAGGGTGAAAGGAAGGGAAAAGGAAACTGCAAATACAACTACAAAAATCTCTTCTTATTCCCCCACCTCCTTTGCCAAAAAGAGATTTGCTTTGTCGATACAAGTAATGCTAAAGTACTTAACAGCTTTGCATGTGGGTCTGATCCCAACTTCCACTGCTGTAAATTTGCACTGGGGATTACTATTATTATTATTGTCATTATTATAATTACTATAATTATTAACATTATTATTATTATTTTACATTGAAAACTCCATATAAAGGAACTGCAGTTAGCACTTTCATCCTGTGGTCCAGGGAGTACACGCATATGCATGTGTACAGTCCAGGGAGCATGCCCAAGGGAAGGTAAAATTTCCTCAACCAGATTCACCTGAACAGCTGCATTATCAGAAAATAAAGGTGATTTGGTAAAAGTCATGTAGCCTGTGGGAGGTTTCCCTGTGGTTTCAGAAGCTGGTGTTCATATAAGAGTAAGCTCAGGTTTAATGACTAAATAAAAATTAAATTGCTACAGTTTTCCCCACGAAGCCAAGACTGCCTCCCTGACTAGAGTTTCCATTCACAGGCCTCAAAAGACTACTCTGCTTTTTCTACTGGTATACGCGCAAAGCTGGATCCGGGCAAGCTTTGACCCTTGTTCAACCTCTCCCACCTTTCCCGGCAGAGCCCAGCGAGAGGGAGCCGGCACTGCGCTAACCCGGGCGCGGCAGAGCGCTGCGGCACAGAGCGCACACCGGGGCTGGGACTCACCCCGGGCCGGCCCTCCGAGCGCAGCCCGGCCACCCCGAGCGCAGCCCGGCCGGCCCTCCGAGCGCAGCCCCGAGCGCAGCCCGGCCGGCCCTCCGAGCGCAGCCCCGAGCGCCGCCCCGAGCGCAGCCCCGCCGGCCGCCCCGAGCGCAGCCCCGAGCGCAGCCCCGAGCTGCTCTGCAAAAAGCGGCAAAGAGGAGGCAAAAGCACAGCCCGTTGTTTTTCACCGGGAGCTCACGAGTGCCCACGTCTGGGGGTTTTTCCAGCCCTTCCCACAGGGAGCATCCCTGGGAACGCTGAGAACACGAGTACTGTATTTAAGTATTGCAACATCTTGTCTGTTCACTTACAAATCCTAGGACATTTCAAGGAAAAACTTCTAGAGGATTAAAGAACTTTGTCTCCTAAATTTAAAAAAAGGTGAAGGAAACTAAATACACAAATCCAAATGAGGTTTTCTCCCAAGAAACTTCAGGAATTTGATATTTTAGGTGATATGTTAATATGAGACGGAGACTTAAGAGGAAAGCTGGATCTCTCTCGTAGAAATCCCAGAACATATTAAGAAAGGATTGGCATCACGTCTTCAAGCCGGTATCAGCTGATGGAAGAGCTGATTGGTAACCAATTAAGACTGAAAACATTGAGTATCCTGGGAGATGGAATTTGTCAGCTGAGAAATTAAATAAAGCAAATGAAGGAGTCTCTGGATAAATAATGAGATTGTATTAGTGAGTTAAAGCACTGCAAAGAATTGAGTTGTCAGCAATCTCTCAATTGTGTAAGGCAGTGTGAATTTTTCAGAAGAAAAAAAAAAAATCTGTAAATTATATTTGCCTCAATCCTTTGCAATGACATCGTGCAAACAGAACTCCTAAACTTATATGAGCTGATCAAACTACTGAGCATACCAACTTGGAAAAAGCTTACAAGCATTTTTCAACAACAGCTCTGCACTGCTTCACTGATTCCACATGTAGTATTGCTAAAATATTTTTGAAGAAAACAGAAACTGAACAGATGGCTAAAGTAAAAAAAAAAAATTGAGACGGTTTTAATAAACTTCCTATTTGTTTCAACTAGTTCTAGCACCTGAATTAATAACATTCTTGATTCCAAACACTAGCAGAGTAAGCTGTTGTAGATAGCTTCATCTCTCTGTCGTGATTACAGTCCTCAAAGTCTCAGTGGGAAATCAAGTTTATCATCTCTTCTTAAACCCACAGCTGCAGCCAGACCAGCTCTCAAGCCCCTTTTACCCACTACAAAGGTACACTGAGTTATGTGACCATCTCTACCGCTTTCAGGACTTGGAATGGCCGAAATATTTCCAGAGTGTTTTTTTTCTTAAGCAGAATATTGGATTTTGTCATTATACACTCAGTTTCCTCTAGAAATCACTTAATCTTGCAGGAAACTTTTGTAAGAGAAAACTAGAAGTACTCACTTTTTTTTTCCTCCACTTTTCAGATTTCAGTCAATAAAAATAGCTTATGTTTTTCATCAAATACTTTTTTCTCTGATTGATTTTCCAAGACACTACATACTATTGCCAAATACTTATTTTTCAGCCAAAGCTGTTGGTAACTCTAGGTCACTTCCATCACAACTACATAAGAATTGGGGTGCTGACCTCAAAATCCATCATCTTCTGTCATGAAACCTGGTCCTACTGGGTATTGAGCCCTCCAGTCCCACTGGTCAAAGACAGCTCCTGCCTTTATGGTTGTTCCAGTGTTTGGGATAAAAGGACCCTACAACGGGATAGCAGCAGGGTGCTCAGTACCTCTTTGTGTTACTTCCTGTGGGGTTTCTCATTCCAGCCCCTGCCTTAGGTGCCAGCATGGAGGGGTGCAGGACTCTGTGCTCAAGACTCCCTGAAGCACACAATGCTGTTTCATTCATTAGAGTGCCTGTGATGCTGTTACAGTAATTACTTTGAGTCCATCCAAGAGCTGGTCACCTGTGGATGCTCCTTGTTCCTCACCCTGTGAGGTTTGCACACCCACGAGCTCCTGGCATCATCCTTTAATTACACCTTCTGGGGACTGTCTCCTACCAACCTCATAAAAGCTATTGGAGCTCACAGATGTCACCTGACCATAGCACTGCCATAATACGGACACCAAACATGATAAAATAAAGCACACACAGGGTGCTCTGAGGACATGGACCCTAGCTTGCTAATAATGCAGTATACAGCTTGCCATCTGTTCCAAAGAAACATGGGGAGCTTAATTTCCAAAGAAAACTCGCAATTTTTCAGTCCAATAAGAAAAACAGAACAAAGCCCTGCACCAGCTGACCTCAGAACAGTCAATGAAAGGGAGTGATGGGGTGTGCTGGGCTGCAGGCAGCCCCACAGCACCTTTATAGCATGGAAAATGTGCCAGCTGGGAGTCGCTCTGGATCCAGTCTCTACACCACAGACATATGTAATTCCCATACTTTGCTCTCATTTACTACTTGTTGACAGATGCTGATAAATGTTCTTGAAAACCTACGGGAATGATGGTTGCTGGTGAATGCCTAATGGTAGAGATGTCAAAAATTATTTGACTAAATATACACATACTTAATATCACCAGCTTTGAAGCCTTTACATATATTAACCAATTTTTAACTGTCTCTCTGAATTATTAGCAGTCCCAAAAACTGAAAAAGTAACTCTGCACCAAATTTAGTGAGAAACACACTGGCTTCTCTTAACTATTCACCATACACATACAGCAGAAGTGGCAGGATGCCTGTTGATGAGTCCTGTAAGCTTTGCTTGGACACTAACATTACAAAACATACTTTCACTCATTTCCTTTTTTCCCCCTTCCCACAGTGTCCCTACAACATAAGCACCCAGAATTTCAATGACTTAACATGATTGTCTAAACAGAGAGTATTTAAGTGATATATAAGGTACAAAGGCATACGTACTATAACTCATTTGCTTCTTGCCATTCCAAAAGAAAGAGACTCTGAAGAATCTAGTTCTACATTCCCAGTATTAAATGCAAATCACATTGTGTCAGTGGTCCTTGGATCCAGCCTCTACACTCAGATGTAGCCCTCACCCACTCTCAGGCATCAGGAATGTCCACACTCAGAAGACACCAGGTTTTAAATTTAGTTCCTTTTACACAAACAGGGAACCCAATGAAACTGCCTGTGGGTTTTTTTAAAGCATGAAGAGCAGCTCATTTTTAGATGATCGCCCACACACTGAAAATCAATGGTTTCATTAAAACTGATAGTCTTACCCTCCAGAAATAGGGCAAATTCTCAAAGATAACAGTGAAAGTGGTCCCAAATCAGATTTGCAATGTTTAAAATTAGGGGGAAAAATTGCCAAAATGCAAACAACGAATCCAGAAAAGTTAAAATGCCTAGTTTCTTAGCTACAATCTTTCATCTCTGTAAAATCAGCTATCTTAAATTGTTAAGCTATAGGGTTAATTGATAGCATCTATGTAAAGGTTCTCTCTGTTTCCCCAGAGGTCCTCAACATTTCAGGGGGAAGCAGGAGAAGATCAGGGAGAAGCTTTATGTCAGCTATAAAAATCCTGGCTCCTGCTTCATCTTTCCTTCCAGTGTTCTGGCACCACTCAGAGTCCTTTTTTTCTTCCACTTGTACACAACTTAGAGCACCACACCCTGAAAAGATTCATACATGCACTGCTGGGTGCCCAGGAACATCACAAGTGAGAATCCTAATAGCTCCATCACAAAACATGCAACGAGAGAGCTTTCTTGGGTGGGAATGAAAGTAGTTCTCCTTGTTTCTAATTTCTCGTGAAAACATCATAATATTACAGAATATTCAAAAACGAGAGGGCTTCTCAAAAGCAGACTCTCCAGAGTGCTTGGCATTTTCCTGCCACCATATGAAAACATAACAGGTCCTAAAATGGGGGCTTGAGTACCTCATCTTGTAAATCCAGTCTGAAAGAGAAATACCTCCATGATGAGTACTGGAAGAACAGCAACCACTAACACATAGCCCGCCTTCCCTGCCTATGCAAACAAGCAGCACATATTTTGCTGGGCTTTTCTAGCAAGCTTAGAAAAGACAAGCATTCAAACCCAACTGAATTTCAGCAAAAATCATGCTCTTTTTATTTGACAGCAAATTTTTAAAATGCTAATTTTTTTCTTCCATTCATACCCTATGGATTGTGAGATACGATTCTCTGTCTGCTTTAGGTCAAACCCTGCTGAGACCCACATCAAAGTGGTTAATACAGATTAGGAAGTCAAAACTTGGCCTGCAACCCAGCCGGACAGAGCCCGACAGAGGGGCCTGACAGATGCCCCAGATGCGTCCAGGGGGAGCCTGCCAGAGTGAACTCTGCACAATAGCAGAGAGACAGAAAAGAATAAAAGCTGCACGCTGCCAGCCAGCCTCCTGTGTCTGCAAAGGAAAACTGAAACCAACAGAGAAACCAGCTCTTGGCAGCTTTTCTAAGTGGCTTCCTTTTTATTTTTAGACAAGCAGGACAGGGTCCCAGGTTTAATATTGCCCAAGGAGATCACAAACCACAGAAACAAATGCAAGAGGGCTACTCTGTGAGGGCAGTGGACTTTTTGCCTTCATCTACTGTTGGCCAAGCAATCAGTAACTCCAATACCCTCTGTCCCTGGTAGCACACAATGTTGTGCCCTTAGGCTCACAGCAGAAGCCTAGAACATTTGTTGCCTCTATAGACATCAAATGAGACAGGAATTCTAGAGGGGCTTTGCTGCTGTGACAGCTTGCCAACATCTGCTGCAGTTTGGGTACCAGTGACCTGAGAGCACTGCTCATCATAGAGCTCAAGAGCCTCCATCTCTACTTAAAAGTCTAAATGCCTGTGCACCTTCATGTGCTTACATCAGTAGGTCCTTTTCACAGAGAAGTCCCAAGATCTGTGTTGATGCAGCTCCCAGCAGTTGCAGTCCATGAGCAGGGCTCTTGTTTACCATAGCAATACAAATAACAACAAGTGGCTGAGTGACAGATGGCCTGGAAACATTTCTGATGTTTTCAGTGACAATTACCTATTCAGACACTCCAGTCAGACTTTCCAAATCACAGACTAAGGGCAGTTGCCAAACAACATTTTACAAACAAACTTTGACCCAGGCTGTGTTCTGATGAACACTCAGTTAATTCTAACATATATGATCACATATAAATGGATTAACCAATACGTGCAGTGGATAACCTCACAGTGAATGCTCAGATTGGGATCTTCAAAGAAGAGCCTGCATCTGTCATTACAATTAAATAACAGTCATGCTTGTTCTGCTCAGGTACCAGAATTTTTATTACCAAAATCCTTGCACTTCTTGAAAGTCTCCTTCAACTAAAAAATTGTTTTGCAAAATTCAAACATCCAGAGGTGGTTTTTTTTCAATTTTGACTGCTCAGAAAAAGAGTTTGCAAAAAGTGTTTCAATCCAAACAAAATCTCATCCAAGCTTCTATGCTTTGTTTTGCATTTTTAATCCTATATTACTTGGAATTATTCCTATACTCTTCTATATAACACATAAAACCACTAGAAGTGCCACTAAGATTTTTTTTTTTGATTACGATCTAACCCAAGAAACTTAATTACAACCAGGGTCTGTGTAAGGAAGGGTCTAGACCTTCTTCTGTCCAACTTGCAGTGAGAGGGACATCATTGCCTGCCTCAGAACAGTAACACATTTAACTAGAAATACAAAAATCAGGCATATTTGCCTCCAAGAATGTTATTGCATTGGAGACTTCAATTTTCATTACAATCTGGGACCATCAAGGTTCAGTAGGAGGTTTGTGATCTTTCTAAGCAAACCTGGACTTCGTTTTGAATAAAAAATGGGCCTATTTATGGTTTTGCATCAAAGTCATGTGAAATGTCTGGTTTTGCATGGATTCAATTAGAGACAAGCCTAAGGCACAAAAAGTTAAGATCCTGATCAGGATCCAGATCCGCCCAAAGCTGAGGGACATTTAGACTGAGGGACTTGGTTCTTGTCCATCTCCAATGCCAGCATGAAAACCAGGTGGGACTCACTTTTAGCAAACCCCCAGTCCTCCCCAGATTTTTGCAGCTTTTCCAGTTTGGCATGTCAGCAGCAGCAGGAGGGTTCCTATGACTTCTGATGGGATCTGAAACCCATAAGATGCTGTTTGGGTCCCTGCAAACCAAAACCGTGGCATCTTCCCAGCTCTCACAATTAAGCTTTAAGCCATAAGAAAAAAAGAAAAGCCAAATTAACAGCCCTATTGACAGTTTTATAGACCCCTGAGGGCTCTGCCTACATCCAAAGACAGTGGGGCTTTTCTAAATTAAAGTGAATTAGCAATCAAGTTCCTAAGAAGGATTCATTTAATAAATTAAAGGGCAGAATTCAAAACAATTTCAAAAGTAATCCCTTGGCCACAAATCATTCTCTGTACAGTGGAAAAATGGAACATTGTCATTCTGATGCTTGTCTTAATTGGCATTCAGTTGTTTTCCTCTTTTAAAGTAATTGTTTATTATTTTAGTGGGCACCATCTTGTAGTAAACTAATGTTGCCATAAGCTTCATTAGGAACATGATAAACTCCTAATTCTGTCTGATAAATTCAAATTCTTATTTGGTTAATTTTTGCAACCAGAATTAGAGAGAAAGAATTAGAAGTAAATTTGATCCTGCTGAGCCACTGAAGGAACCAAGATTCCCACAGTCCTCCTCAGCCATCGAGTCCACCAACACACAGAACAAACTTTTGGCTTTCTGAACGTGCACCGCACGTACAACATGGTTTCAGGAGTCTGTTCCCATGACACAGCTCACATTTTTTAGCAGAACTATGTCAGGACCAGGCTCTAGCATAAAGTATTTTACAGAGTTTGAACTCTCAGTTTAGCAGTACAGATATTCTTGCAAAGTTAAAGTCAACCTCACAAATTTCCTGAGCGCTTATATCAAACTCAATGCAGCTACCATTAAAAGTGATGACTTACAGACTCCCAAAATGCCGTTCCCTTTAATATGATTTCCTATGGTAACACGCAATTCACTGGAAGGCCTTTGCACCTATTTAGGAACAGGCAGACTTTCAAATTAACTTTGGTGGAGCCATGACAGATTATACCAGCAAAGGTTCAGCTGCTCTGCCGTTTGGGTATGTTTCCAATTGATGTCATTTCATGCTTTCAGACCATGGTTGCAACTTGGTAAGAAAGGGAATATTTGCCCTTCTCCTCATTTCACATTTCTCCTTCCAAGCTTTCTCCCCCGCCTTCCCGATTCTGTGCTAGCGGGAAAAAAACCCAAAATCTAGTTAAAGTCTTTTGTGAAAAACGGAAAGAGAGAAGGATTCATTTGCTGTCTAGAGGAAGAGGCATGTGGTCATGGCACTCACTCAGGATGCTTTAGAGTGGAGACCAACTGAAGTCCATGAGACCAGTATCTCCTTCTCTATTTCCACTCTTCAAAAGGTCCAATGAGTGCTTGAAAAAAGACAGATCAAAACCCAAACAAACAAAAACCCAACATACACCCCCAAATAAGCCCCAAGCATTTGAGTTTGACTCTCTCACACTCCAAATACCCGACAGAAGGTATTTACACGGATGAAATGGAGGAAGTTGGAGGAACTAGAGAGGTCTGGTTACAGCTATTACCTCAATGCCACAGAAACACATTCCTTCCCTAACGCAGGGACATGCCCTGCTCACAGCAGACAGGACAGGCACTTTCTCCCCTACTCCCAACCAGGAATTCCATCTGGAGTCAGGAAACTTCTCCCAGCAAATATTATGTGCTCCCAAAAAAAGTCAGTTTTGTCCAACTGGAAAAGCATTTTGTCTAAAAAACATCAGTTTGACTGTTACAGCTCAAGGGTTTTTCTTAAGACTTTTCTTATGTATTTTACCAACACAAAATTCAGAAAGATTTACTGAAAGACTTAATTAAGAGACTGGAACTCTTCTGTTATAACTGCACTGAAGAGCAGCAAACACATGACTGTTTTCCCGAACATGCCAGGGCTTTCCTTTATGCTGATGTCTCTGGAGCTCAGGACTTTCCAATGCATAACGTATGCACTAAATGCACAATTCAGGTCTACAATATTCACACTATACAAGTAAAAGTCCAACAGATAATCTCTTTTCTGTCACCTCTTGTCACACTGGTTCCCAGAAATACTGTTATCATTGCACATTATATTTTAATCGCCATTCAATGCAAACATAATGGGCTTTAGTGAACAGTCATATTTATTATTCCTACAACTATGCCCTTCTCTTCCCCTCCAAAGCATAACCAAAGTTGCATCGTTCAAACACATCTCTTTAGAAAGTCAGGCAAAGTGCCTCCTAAAGGCATCAGAATAACAGTTTTTAAGAGAACCGTATTCCATTTTTTCTTTTTTTTTTTGGCTTGTTTCAATGGGGAGCATCTTAGCGTGGAACTAAAATAAGTCAACACCACGAAGCACAAAAGATTGCAAGGATTTTCTGCAGCATGGGCTTGTCAAAGCAAGTAGGCAGCCTTTGTGTGCTCCGGCACAGCAGGAGCATTCCTCCAGGTCTGAGTGGCGGAGTGCCCCCGGCCACGGCTGCCCTGGGCGCCAGGGTTCCCACACCCAAGGCGGTGGGAAGAGGAGAAAGCAGAGCTGCAGAAGTAGCGTTGTAAATGGGATGAACTGGTCAACACGCTTCTTAGGAAATCCATGGCTTCCAGGAAGAATCACGTGGAAAGATTTACAATACCTCCACATCAAAGGGTTTGACATTGGCTATACTGGTCCTTTCAAAAGAAAGACATGTCTGTCCCCTATAGCATCAACTCTGACTCAGGCAAGAGCGCAAAGACATTGCTGAGAATCCTGCATGTCCTTACAAAAGTATGTTTTAGTTTTGGATTTAAAAAAGAATTAAACAAAAAACACTACCAAGAGTAATTGAAATAAAATTTCTATTTCTCCATTAAGGACGCTCAATTTAAGTCTTAATCTTGCAAACTGTTCTGATAAATTGCCACATTTTCACAGTTAAAACTTCACATTTCTATTTTCCCTTTACACCTTGCGCCAAGGCAGCTTTAAGGATAACGCCTGTGTTAGGAGCATGAATGGATGACCCTCCCATACACACTGACCCAAAGATAAACTTTGACCTGATGTTTGCTAATAACACTTCTTCTTAAGATGCCTTGTTTCTTTTATGAACTACTGCTCGACTCTAGGATCTAGAAGCTGACACGCATTAATATACATCTCTGGGTGCCCTTTGACTTGGCCATCAAGACCCTTTGACCCCAGACTTGATTCCTAAACCCTGTCAATTGTTTGCAAGTGGAAAAAACTTATTTTCTAGTAATAATTAATTTTAGACATGTTTTATTAAGCATTTCTCACCTCTTTTTAAGTTGTTGTTATTTGAAGTTGAGTGTAATGGTTGTTTACTTCATTTAGTGGGCTTCTAGATTTAAAAAAAACCCCTAAAGATACTCCTTTAGAGTTTAATCTTTTTGTTTCCAAGCTTTGTAAAACTCCCAGTAACACTCAAGCGCTTTAACATTACAAAAAACCTCCCCATGAATGATAATATATTCCAAAAAACCTCCTTTCGTGCTTTTCAGATTCGTCTGTGTATTTCTGCAGCTTCACAACTTTTTTCAGATCACTTTACGGCATTTTTCAGATGCAGTCCCACAGCCGTAAAAGCCAAAGGCAAAACCTCCACTGATTCCCATGTCAGCAGGATCCAGCCTTTCGGCCGAGGCACTCAGAATCCCTTTCTAGCTAACACTTGGCATTTTTAGACTTAATCCTTGGAAGAAGTTTCTGAGTCTACAGTAAAAAAACCAGATACATTTATATTTACATCTATTCCTACCCTGTGTACCCTCTGTTCTTGCAGCCATACACACACACTATGCACTGAAAGGAGGGCCTGAGGAGCCCACTGCCCGCCCATCCCCGCCGGCACAGGCATGCTGCCGCTTCCTGGTACATTCCGAGTTGGAAATTTCTAATTCCTGGAATCATGTTACATTATGGCAGGAATTGCTGCACTTCTGCCTGTTTTACATCAGGCCTGAGAGATTGCACAAAGGGAATGAACGCTTTCCAGTGCTTAGATGATGTATCGAGTGTACGTCGCACATACAGCACTGCAGCAATCAGCATCTGGGAAGGAACACCAGCAAATAAAAAGCCTCCAGTCTCAAGGAGAAGCACTGGGACACAGCAAATGAGGGGTTTTAGCAAAGCAACTACCCCTTATTTTTGTTCAGAAAATGCAGTACAGCCTCAGCAATTATGATGTTATATTCTAAGATCTGGCTCTGTTTTCTTGCTAGGCAAAAATATTTCCCAAAAGCTCTGAGAAAAAAGCAGCATAAAATTAAGTTTTGCATTTAAAAAGCTAAATCCACATAGCACAAACCCACAGTCACTGAAGAAATCAAAGACCACTAACACATCAGGCACTTGCACCAACAAGGATAAGCAGGCACCAGTTTAATGGAAAAGATGCTCGGGTTCTACCTCTTGCTGCACAGGTAAACTAGACTTCAGTTTAGTTGGGTGCTGGAATTGCCAGGTAAGAAATTTTGTTCTTTCAAGCATCCCACTACCCCCTGAGGGGTGCATCCCAAGCACCCACCCCACATCTCAGGTCCCCTGGCTGACAACCAGGAGTGGCACAGGGCAGTGCCCAGCCTCAAAGCACACTCACCTCATGGACAGAGGGGACTCAGTCACACACACAGCATCTAGGAAACTCTGCCAGGCAAGCAGCAATAATCAAGGGTTGGGGTTTTTATTAAATCCTTGTGCATGTCTGAGAAGACCTAAAATGCTCTTTCCTGTTTCCAGAAGAGAACACATCCCAAACAATGTGGGGTTTGGAGTAATCTTTTCAGGGTTTGGGGCTTGATGGCTCCCTTGGATCGGGCAATTGGACAGATTTCTGTAGGACAAAACCATGAGTAGAGACAACTGCAACAAAGAAAGAAATCCTGTTCCAAGCAAGGCCCTGGCTGCAGCATCCATCCTACCAATGCATGCTGCAGCCAGGGCTCACTTGGTTTGAAACCAAAGTCTTAGGAGGAAACAAAGCTCCCCAGAACTCATATGAATGAGATTTGGTCAGATATCCTGACACTCCAAGTTTCCACAGAACAGGGTGTTCAAACCCCAAGTGGTTTGCTGTATGTTCGGATAATAGATAACACACTGTGGGACTTCAGTGCTTTCTGTTTTCTTTTCTCAGCTCAGCTGACTCCATCCAGCCATCCTGCTTTTGCTCTGGTTGCAAACTGAAGACTATTGCTTCCTTTTGCAGTCCTACACTCCCAATTTTACCTTGGCAGAGGCTATTAAACTGGAATGCCATCCAGCAGGAGAGGGAACCACCTCCCTGGGACATGCACTGACCTTCCTTGCTCCGGGCAAATACAGCTACCCCAGGGAGTGAGAACAGTGCCCTTTCCGTCTGCAGCGGAAGAAGTTTAGATAATATTTGAAACAGCTTAAAATCAAAGGAGAGGGATGATGAAAACAGCCCAGCTAGCCAGCTACACCAAACAGGACTGCCACTGCCATGGATCCTGGTCCAAGTCCAGCTGGAGATACAGGCAAGGCAGCTTGCACCAGCTCAGGCTCTATGCTCCTTGTAGAAATCCTCTCTATTTTCAGCTGATGAAATGATACTTTGTCAGTCTTGATATATTCAGAGGGATCCTTGCAGAGCCTTATCCCTCCTGTAAGAGGAGAACCTTTTAAAACCAAACAAATTTAATTTATGGCTTTGACTCCAACAGACCACAGATAAAACCCTATGGACATCAGGAGGGACCCATACAAAACGAAGGTCATTGGTTCTGTACAGTTATTCCAGCTGGAATTCATAGACAGTGTTCACACAGTGCCATTTTCTCTATTACTATGTAACTTCAAAACAGTGCTATGCCTAACATACACAAGAATTCCTCTTCTTTTCTGCTCCTAAAAAAGAAAATACAGTGGCCACTATAAAAGAAAAGATGATATTTCTTCTTGTATGATGGCAGAACTCTTCATACAAGCACAACCACACTGAATAGCCTTTAAGATTATTTGTTAGACTGAAGTTCAAAGGAGGATGCAGTGTAGCCAGGAAAAAAAAATAGTCCCTCTGGTTAAGATTTAGCATGCAAGATCTCAACAAAAGTGATTTTTTTGACTGTGCCAATGCTTTTGTTTTCTTAACAACAGCAACAAAAAATTATTTCTTCCTTCTCCTCCACAGTAAACCATTACCAGCTGTTGATGGAGTATTTTTTTAACATGCGTTAAGTCATATTGTATATTGTCCATTTCATGTGTGTAGAGCATTTTTTCCTACAAATTTTTTACCATGTTAAACCAAGTGTACCACCCAGTCTTGCTACACAGCTTAGGTCTTGTTGACACGAGTGGGATCCCACCAAATGGGATCATACTGGAGACTGAAGTTACATTTACACAAAGGTGGTCACAACAGCACCTGCAAACTGATGCAACCTGTGCAGCAGATTTTACCAGTACAAAGCAACAGCCACTCTTCCCAATTAAAATCCATTCACATTAAAAACAGACCCAAAAAAATTAAAAAAAAAAAAAAGGAAAGGAAAAAGATACAAGCCCAACAAAGCACCTCCAAGATGCAAGTAGTTCAGCAGTGTTCCAAAACTTCACATATTTCAAGATGGTTCTTTCCACACACTTCTGCTCACATCTTATTTTACAATCTTCTGCATCATCTGGATCAAGGCCAGAGCACTTTTCTCACATTGCAAATTCATTATTATTTCCTTGTTTCAATAATTTGACAATTTAATGCAACTATGAAGATAAGTTCAGGAATCTTTCCTTACGCCAGTACTTTAAAATATGACTGTTTATGGGCACGTCCATTTGGGCAAATAAAATCATGTATTTGTTTTTCATGTGCAAATTCAGGCCAGTGGAAAATCAAGCCCCATGGGGATAATTTAACCAACAATACAAAAAAAATTGTGAGGCAAATGTGAAACTTCGTCCTTAATTTACCCTGTTAGGGCAAAATAAGGCAGGAATCTCATCCCATGTGTGCTACATCTCTTAGGTACAACAGCATATGCTAAGTAAGGAGAGTTGCAGTCTTGGCTCTTAATCTCATTGTTTATTGTGGTTTAAAGTCTGACCCTTAACATTATATGTGGTTTAAAACTATATTTGGAGGAAAGATCGAAAACGACGCTCCAAGGTTTGTAAATGTGTTTGTCTTTAAGGTTTGTTCCAGAGGAAACCATGCGTGTCTTAGCTCGCTCCATATGCAAACCCTTACACGATTTTTAAACATGCTAATGCTCACATTCTGCATCTCAGGTTAATCGAGAAGGGTTTTTTGTTGGTTTTCTACTAGCAGCTTGCCTACAATCCACCAACCCACCACTCTTTATGTATATATGTTGAATAATTATGAAGCTGTGAGTATTTATCACCTTTTCTGAGCAGTAAGCAGAAAGAAATACAATACTATTACTTCCAGCTACTGGCTTTCCCAAGATAATTAGATAACACAGTGGACTGAAGCCTTGGTTAGCCCAATGCTGTTCAAGTTAAGTGATTGACATGCCTCTGTCTGGCTGCTCTATTAACTGTTTCATTTTGTTGCTATTTGCAGTTTGCTTGGCTAATACTTCGAACAAATACAGACTGTTTCTTTAGCCCCTTTTTTCTCTTTGACCTTCTCCTGCCCATTTTCTTTGAGTCACTTCAAACTGCCTTGAAAAGGCCTGTTGAATGTGCACAGTCCATCAGAGTCCCAGGTTCATCCCATTCCTTGCCCTGAATGCTTTACTTCAAAGATGGGCCGCATTCTTTAATTGCCCTTTGAATTAATATCAAAGGGTCACAATGCGAGTGCCAGAAGAGAAAGAGGCTTTAATGAAGCAAAGAGCTGCCATTCATTTGCAGATAAGCACGTTTTTATGCCTGACTGGTCACCATGGCTAAATGCTGGGTGAAGAGGAGGCAGGGCAGGCAGAGAGGCTTTCACTTAAGTGGTGATTAGTTCAAACAAACAAGAGTAAACAAATAAAAAAACCCGCAAACATCCCCACAACAGAAAATAAATTAATATGGCTGGAAGTGTTAAAAAAGCATCAACATCCCATTGTGTTCATAAGGCCCTTAACCCTTGGCAAAATGCTGGGGGTCCAGCTCAGCCTCTGCTCCAAGCCCCCTTGCTCCCCTTACCTTCCACAAAAAACACTTTGGGCTTTAAACTTTCACCCTTAGACTCAGACCAAAGAAACAAATAGTTTCAACACAGTTCTTTCCATGGTTAGAAAGAAAAGGAATCAGCAAGTTAACTTTGCTTATTTTTTTCTGAGACAAAACACATTTGGTAGTTTGCATTTTAGTGCCTAGGGAATAAAAAACTCTATACTTAAATTATTAGTGATTTACATTTTCCTAATTAATTCAGTACTGTGTAAAAATGTGTGGGTGTTCAACTTTCTTAATTGCCTAAAGGTCTCTAATATTTTGTTTTAAATCACAATATTTGGGGATTTTGTTAGGTTGACTGGCTAGTTTTGATTATTTGAGACATATGAAGTGGCACTAGGAAAACTCACTGAACTTCTTGATCCTGCCTATGAAGCCTTCTATTTTCTCCTTAAAATAGCAAGAATATAAAACTCAAATGAGAAGCTTCAACATAAAATATAATGTAATATAATTACAGCCACAATGCAAGTATACAGAAACAAGGAGTTCACAGGTGTCCTCTTTATAAATTCTGACTTATTATTTATAGACTCAAACTTCTCTTTGCACAGAAATAATTTACTTAACAAATACAAGGTTGTTTTCTTGCAGAAGAATTATCCCCCCATGAAAGAGGATTAGCTATACTAGTAACAGTGTAGAAGTGACTTATGAGTGCATTCTCACCAGGAATTGTGCTGGTATCTCCCATAACTAAGAAGGTTGTAGGAGTACAAACAACCTGGAAAAATACAGACCACATTCTTAGCCCCACTTTTTCAAAAACGTTTTCTCATTAATATTGCATCCACTCGAGCCTAATTCTGTGTGCAACCTGTCACAAGGCTTTCCCTCACCAACACTTCCTGGGATTTATTTTTTAACTCCTCCAGTGCTACCCTACCCCTGCCTTGCTTAGCAAGAGTGTTCATCACCACAGTCCCAGATCGGAATCTTTATAACTCACCAGAACGTGAAGAACTTTGACCTTAAACATCCAGCTGGAAACTCAGTACTGATAAACTCTGGAAAAGCATCTTGCATTTATGAGGGGGAGAGAAGAAGCACAGTAATGAAAAATATGCAAGAGAAGAAAAGGTCTCAGCTGCAGAAGAGGGACAAAAGAGACTTGGAAGTTTCAGTGCCAGCACCAGCATGGTTAAATTGCCTTTTTTTTTTTTAATATAAAGCCATATGTTGAGCAGCCTGCTAGAAAACTGCTCAACTGTACTGCATTAAATTAACAGTACTACTGAAATTTGTGTGGGGTTTTTTGAGCTACCCTGGTTTGCAATCTCTTGCAAAACCCTCAAAACTCTGGATTAACTCTGAGATTTATTTCATTAAACGTCAAACACTACCACTGCAGTGCTCCTCTAACACCTGATGCTCTTCTGTTTCAGAAGTGTTATATTTTCTAACACATTTTTCAAAAAATATTATCTAATTTATTTTCCCGTATTTTCCATACTCCACATTATTAATTTCACTCTTCTTCATATATTCATAGGCAGCTCTGTACATTAGGCTAGATTACACTATTAGCTGTCAACATAAAACATTCTGCCCCACTTGAATTCCTCTTCTAGAAATCACAGCCTCGGAAGAGCACTGCATGTAAAACTGCGTCACAGTACATTTAGAAATAGTCATTTATATGCCACCTCCA
>VZTE01004910.1:291303-311303 GCA_013397775.1 Eulacestoma nigropectus | reverse complement strand
CAAAACCCAAAATGCTCCTTTTTCCTTTACTTTTGAAAAACTAAAATCCTGCTGACAACACTATACCAAATTCAAGCCTGTTGTCCCATTTTCAGCCCTAAATCCTATTTATTCTTTCACCCTTTTCCCAAAATGAAAGCTAAAATTCTTGGTAAGTGATTGTTCATACACTTGGTTTTCAGCTAGTTACATGGCATTGGGTTATGCTGAAAGTAAAAAAAAAAAGATGATTGGTTGCAGTATTGCACATTTGAAATTTACTATAAAGTATCATTGTTTCAAATGACCATTTTCCACAACTGCACGTCTGTGTTCTTCTGTGAAACACTCCTTTGCTTTGCTAAATGAAATTTTCTCAGCAGTGAAGCTGAACTCGCCTGAAATCATTAATGCAGGGGGAACCCATCTTTTTTTCACTTGGAGAAATTTTCCTCCGAAGTTTTCCTCAATCGGTGTGCAAACCCTTATACAGGAAATTTAAGACAGCCAACATTAATCTGGCTTTTCTGTTACCTTCCACTAATAGCTTCAAAGCGGCCCATAGACTCTGTCTAAATAAGTCATGCAATGCACTCCTAGCAAATATCACAACTGCTGCTGCTGTGGGCAAATAACTTATTTTGAACCTAACCCTCAGAGAAACCCCATTTCCTTCGAACAGCCTGACTGAAGCCAAGGATGCCTGAGCACGTATGGCAGGCTCGAGCCAAGAGACAGAGCATGCAAACAGAGATCTTCCACATCATCCCAAAGATTTATTTTCCATTCTTGCAGCCATCAACTCAAACACACCATGAAACAGTTACTGGAACACAGTATTGCCAGCTTATTCATAATTACTGGTTCATCTTCCCTGCCTAATGCATAGCTAAATGAATGAGGGCTGTCATGGAAAGGGACTCAAATTTTGAGTCTGGCACAGCTGGATGATCAGGATGGGAACACAGAGAAAGCACACAAAAACCCCACAGCCTCGTCTTTGCAGCACTGAAGTCCAAATCCAGGCTTGCACCATGCACACTTTGAGAACAGCCTACCTGGCCCTTCCCTGAACCTCAGAAAAACTGCTACAAACTTCCTGAGAAAGCAGACCCAGCACTCTGCTCCCACAGCTTTGCTTGGCCCCTGGGTCTGTGGCAGCACAAGTGGTTCTCACTGATGCTCACACACTGCTCATGGCCACAGGCTGGCGGAGGGGTTACACACTCACCTGTACTAGCATTTCCCAAATATTAGAGACAAGATGCTGCAGGATTTCTTTTGTTCCACCAAAAGGTGCCTGGCCTCCCCTACCCCACTCCCCAGAGAGTGAATAGCCCTGTGTGCATCAGCAGGAGCATCAGCACTGTTTGGGGTTGCAGTACAGGCTGCTCTGCTTTGTGCTCCTGGGAACTCAGAAGAGCTGCTTTTTCCATCAGACGTCCTCTGGTTTCTCTGTTGTGTCTCTGCCTTTAACAAAGACTGATGTGACACACACACTCCTCTAAAGTAGTCCCTCACTGCCTCACAGTGAGAGCACAGCCTCACAGGTAACACTAAAACTGCTACTTGAACCCATTTTAAAATGGGATCATTAACTCGAGACTGCAGCATTTAACAACCTGTAAATAAATTCCTAAGCAAAAAAAGAATTTTTTTAAATTTATAAAATGAAATTATGATGCAAGGTCATGTTAAAGAGATTCCTCTGGATGCTATTTGGAGTTTCTATTTTCTATCACAGAAGCATCCCCTTTACCAACCCTGACACTCTGCATACATACTTGCAGACATGAAGTTCAGTTGCTGTTTTAATGCACGGCAGTTATATCCTTGGACCACTTATATTAAAACACATTGAGGCTATTTCTTCACCTTAAAGGCAAATTACAGTGTATGAATAATGAGTATTTTTTTGGAGGCAGAGAAATAGATCATCTTCCCCCTCCATCTGGCATGGTGCCTTTCCAGCTAGGCAGAAGTGGAATTTGAGACCCCTTTATGAATAAGCAGTAAAAGACTCATGAGATGGGATGGTTTAGTAACTTCCAAAAAGGCAAATCATCTGGACACAGAGATAGCTGAGGCTGAGTACCTCCGTTTGCACATGATTTATTACCTCCCCTGCAACAGGAGGACAGCTCCAGTTCCCAGCACAAACAGCTCTCCCCATCTTACCTCAAGAAGAATCTGTCAGGAAAGAAAGAGCCTAGCAAGTTTTCACTTTGGCCTTTGAAGTCCTTCCTTGGCTGACTGATGCTCGTCCATACATAACTGGAAGAAAAGACTTCCACTGTGCCGCTCTTTACACCAAGTGTATTATTCTCCAGACAAAAGCTTTCGAGTCTTAACTTTTAAACACACCTCTCTTTAGGGTGTACTGTTTCTAACCCATAAAATCTTTTTCTGTTCATTAAAAAAAAAAAACACAAAAACACATAGACAGCTTTCTCCCCCTCAGGCAATCTACTCTGCTTGTTAGTTTTCTGCATTACTTTTTGCAAAGGGATACCACAGATGCAGAGCAGCCAGTGCTCGTTCCCAGAAATACAGTATTTTTCCCCTACACTCTCTCCAATGGCTTACCCAGCCCAGCTTTAAACATGAAATACAGCCATTGTAGGAACCCCCTGGTTTTAGACGAGACCTGGTGAATAATCACCCTACTGAAAACATCTCCAACATCTGGCAACTTGCTGCTATTTGCAGGGTCTGTGCGCTGGGTCAGGCAGGGATGCAGGAGCAGGGCAGGGGGTTAAGCAATGAACATGCTCAGCACCTGCTTGCTCTCTGCCTGATTCTAATCAGTATTCTCCTCTCATGCCCAGGAATGCTAGAATTCCTCAGTTTCCTCAGAAAAACTCAAAACTTTTTCTGCCTCAAGGAAAGGAGAGGAGGGGGAAAAAAAAAGAAAAAGAGAGCGGCAGAAAAAAAACTTTTCTGTTTAGGCTCTGACCAAATTTCATTAAAGACAATGCAAGTCTCGCTATTAAATTCAATAGGCCTTTTTTCAGATTTATGAGGAATCTCACATGCTTGACACTATTAATTAGAGGAATTAGTGGTGTTGAAAAAGAAAAAAATCACACAAAACCAAACCTATAAATTTACCGTTTAAGGAATAGACTGTAACAATATCATTTTCCTCGAAACTTTAGAAATCAGTAAAAAATATTTGTTTCACCAACTCTAGAAATCAAATCTTGCCTTATTGCCAGTTCTACTGCAGTTTTACATCTAAAAACTTTTATTTTTTTAAGACCTGTTGACAAGTTTAAGCCAGTCTATCAACTGCAACTGGCTCCTCCGTTTTTTGGCTCATAGCTTCATGTCCAAGTTGCTGGACTATTTCTCTTTGTCAGGAAGAATGCTTATAAAATAAATTACAGATTTCGATTAATAAAAGTTTAAAATCAAACCAAAGTAGTTCATCTCTAGTCAGCGTGTGCAGCACAAAATCCCACCACTGAGAAATGCATTCTCTTGCATGGAAAGCTACAGTTTTAAGCTGTAAATACTGGCAATGTACAACAAAAGAATCTTTAAGGCGTGGTTTTTGTCTCCTTTTTCTGCTCAGTACATACTTCTGTTTTAAGAAGTACAATAGCAAAAAATAAATATAATTTTAAAAGAGAAGAAAAAAACCACAACATTTTAAGCAGCTATCCAGGAAATACACATTTTTAGTGAATGCAAGAGCAGTGGTAGAAGAGAAACCAGTGCAAGACCTGTGTGCCCCAGTCACAACCACATAAATTTCAAGCATCGAATACTCTCTTAGAAGCAATGATTATTTGTATATATTATTGAATATATTTTTCACACCACATATTTGAGAGAATTGCAGGGTATTCATGGGAGACTCAGCAAAACCATCAAAAAATATGCATCAATTACTGCTGTACTCCAGTAAATACATTGTGGCTCAGAGCCTCCGTGTAAATTGAGGCAACACCTCTGGATTCATCCCAGACCACACTAGCTATTGATCTGCTTTAGCTTTAAAAAATAGTAATAAAACTATTGAAAATAAAGGTGCAGAGTCTTTACCCCTTCACCAAAGCACACCCCTGCTTCTTTGTGCCAGGGCTGGCAGCATCTGGTGAGTTAAGTGGTCCATACCATGGGCCATTGGACAAAAGAGTATCCACTGACCCCTCTACAAACAACCCCTGGTGTTCCCCAGCTCTGCAAACGCGAAAGTTGAAAGCCCAACTACTCTTCCAAGGACAGGCTGCAATCCTATCTAGCCACAAAGCATTCATTCTAGAGGATCATTCCATCTGGATTTGCAGTTTCAGCAGATGAACTATGACAGCTGAACCTATGGAACACTTTTGATTCCTGGACAGCAGACATTTGGAAATACCACTGAGGGAGGAAAATATCACTGGTCCCATTTCTTAAAAAAAAAAAGGCAAAAAAAAAAAACCACACAAAAAGAAAAAACCACCACAGACACAATGAGAAAATTTGACCACGCAGGAGCAGCAGAGACCAGTAACAGGAAAGGAGGAGCAAACAGTCCTATCTCAGCTGGCTCCAGGCACAAGCAATGCAAAAATCACTGCAAGAAACACAGAGCAAGTTGTATCAACTCCAACCAGTTCCCCTTCAAACTAAAGCCAACTCTTCCAGCACCAATTTTGCCATAACCACTCTTTTCTTGTTTGTTTGTATTTAGAGGTATCACTTAGTTACAAACACATTAGTCACCAAGATCACGCCTTCCTACTCAAAGGGGTATTAAAAAGATCCCTTAGCCCAATTCGAAGACGCAGAACCACACTCACCACAGCCCAGTCAGAAGAAAGCTGAAGCCTACGGAAAGATGCCCTGGGCAGCCCCTTTTCCACAGCAGCAAACCAGCATCAGCTGTGCAAGGGTGGGAGAAAGCCCTTTAGCCCAAATCACAGGGACCTGAGGCACCCGCTCCAAAACCTGAATGTCACCAAGCGCAAAACACCACGTACAGAGCACAGCTGTGGCCACACCGTCTCCACCTCGAGAACACAACGGCCCTGTGAGCTTCAAACCTCACAATAAATATA
The DNA here is from genome assembly GCA_013397775.1 of Eulacestoma nigropectus. Lineage (NCBI taxonomy): Eukaryota > Metazoa > Chordata > Aves > Passeriformes > Eulacestoma > Eulacestoma nigropectus. The sequence goes on along the minus strand of VZTE01004910.1, from coordinate 306,273 downwards.
AGGAAATCACTTGCAAGACTCACAGAAGGAAAGGGCGGAGAGAGGAGCTTCCTGGTTCGGAAACAGGGTAGCCCCAGCTCCCACCTGGGCTGGGAGCCAGCCTTGCACCCAGCCCTGAATTGCAAGGACTCTGCTCAGTGCCTCCAGCTCGCACTCAGAGAGGCACAATGGGACTTTCAGCCAAAGGATCCGGCCCTGAAAAGGGGCCCCTGGCACCCTAAGAGCACGGCACTCCACAAAAACCCTGAGGCTAAAACAGGAGGAGTAACACAGAAGTGCAGCCAAAGGAGTTGCCCCCTTGCCATCCTGGGAAGCCCACCATTCCACAGCCCCTCCCTCTGCTAACGAGTGGCCAGAAAATAAGCACCACGTGGCCTATTTCTTTAAAAGAGTAGCACTTTTCTGCATGGTGGCGCTCAAGATTAGAAACAGGTGAGTCCCTCCTACACTCTGATCACCTGGAAGGTCTTTTTTTTCCCCTTATAACACTTTTCTGGGGTGTTTTATTTTTTATTTATTTTTATTACCAGGATTCAGATATTAGCTATATTTAGGATTTTTTAAATATGCACTTTAAATTTCTGTCTCTGACTTACTCTTCCAGGGCTGACAAGTCTGTTCCTGATGTCAGATTAACAGAAATACTTATGCCATCAATCATCACTCCATCTTTTTGACTGCCAATAGAGGAGAAGCACCTTAACTTTGAATTCTGATTTAAGTTCTTCCTTGGCCAAGTGTCCTCTTACAGCCCGGGGACAAACACTCTTTACACCCGTCCTAGTGTAGGGTTTGACAACCATTCAAATTATGTGGTGTCTTTCCAAAAATTCCATTTGCTGTGTTGATTAGGACCAAAGGTTGAGGGCAGGAATGTTGTATAGGGGCACAGAGTGTGGCTCCCCTCCTGATACCCTTCAGCCAGGGAGGAGCCAGAAATCAGAGGGAGCAAGCAGTACTGCCTCCCACCCTTCCAGGACTGATGGAGCAGATTGGTTACAGAGCTCCCTTCAGCAGAGAGCCACGGGGGGTTTGTTTGCCCTTTTTTGCCAAATTGTATGTTAGAAAAATTAAGTGCCATTCTCTAAAGCAGCTTTTTTTAATTTGCTCTGCTTGTAGCATTTTAACCATGCTTACTGGCTGTGTTGGGTCTCTTCTTTACCAGCAAAAATAGATGTTTCATACTGTAAGGGTTGCTAAGTCTGGGAAAGTGAAGGTGTTCCCTCAAATCTGGAATGTAATTAAATTTTTGTACAGGGCCAAATTCAGTGCTAAGTAACCTGCACAGCCCTGCTGAGAGCACAGGACTGTTCTGATGTAAATGCCAATACAGTTTGGTCTCAAGAAACTTTTAAAACAGGCAGAGATGGAAATAATAAAAAGATTAAAAATATGTCTGCTGTATGCAGCCATTTTGCATTTTCACCAGGATGTGTGAGCATCCTGAGACCCTGCAATGCTTCTGGCTGCTTCAGTCCCTGCCCCAGTGCACACAGCATGCAGCTCACGCCAGTCTCATGTTGTTCAGAAGAGGTGGACAAGCAGCAAGTTTTAAGGGGTTTCCAAAAGGCAACACTGTATTTGGAAAACAAGTTGTGGGTACTAAAGCAGCAGGGGTTTGTGTGGTTTTCTGTGTAGCTGCCAAATATTCGAGCATTTTTGCTTGAGCCTGTTGATTTAAAAGAGAGCAGGTCAAATCAACTGTGCTAAACCAGGGATGAACCCACAGGGCTTTTTCCTAACTGTGACATCTATTGTACAATCTTCTAAATAGATTCCTAAATGTTTTCTTCTATTATTTTCCAGTTCCACAGACAAAGAACACAGTGAAGTCATATACCATACAGGGAATCACCACCACACACAGCTAGGGAGGTACACGTGATGCCTTTCTCTGCACCACATGTGCTGGAAATCTACAGAAAGTGTTTGTAGATCTCTGTCCATAACATCACACCATAAAGATCTGATGACTGCTCATTTAAACCATCACTCCTTAGCTTGTTGTTGTTTGGAAGTATCTCTTCTTCTATGTAAATACTGATAATGTAATTTAGCGTTCACTCACACACCAGCATCAGTTCACCATCTGCAGTGGTGTTAAACTTGATTCATTCCTTGGTAAATGGAATTCCAGAGTTTTGGGGGGTTTTTTCAAAATGTGTACTTTTCAGGATTTCATTGTGAAACAGTGTATTTCACTTTCCATTTTCTTAAGCTAAATATTTTCCACTTCCTTTTTTTCTGTTAAAACACCTTCCTTCTGAAAACAACTTATTTTGCTGTTCATGAAACCAGTTGAGTCCTGACTTCCAGCTAGTTCTGTGCAAGTTTTTTTCTCATCACTCAGCCTGACAAGAGAGGCTGGGTAGGTGTCAGAGTATTTACTGGGGCTCAGATCCCCCCACCTCACACTCTGACCCTTCAGCACTTCACACCAGATCAAACAGCCAGCCCTTAGGTCGAAATGAAAAGGAAGTCCTGCCACACCGTCTTCAGTAAAAATGGATTTTCTGTGGAAGCATTCCCTGCTACTCCACTAGCCTGGTTCCTATAAAGCCTGTCTATACTAATCTCCATCCTCTCTCAGACAGTTAAAAACAGAGGTGGAAAGCAATTTTAAGTACGATTTGGTTGCACTGAGTATGGTTGGTGCTACTGCCTCGCAGGAGGTAAATGGATTATACACTGGTTACATTTTTAACAAAGTACAGAGTAATCTTGCCAAAAGAGCTGTGGTTGCTATTGCTTTTCTGGGCTAGTACGTGGAAGAGATTCCAATTATATTGGCATGAACAGTCCTACTCATTTAAGTAAGGTGAATAAAATTTGACAGGGGCTGAATAAGCTGTCTGCTTGCAGAAATGTCAGCCACAGATAGTTTATTCCTCGTACTATTCAAACCACAGCGATCTATGTGACAATATATCTGATAAAGAAATTACTATGTAGTCATTTTTAGATCAGACATCCAACATGAGGCATATCATAAATATAAAAATCCTTAAGACTGGTCCTTATATGGGCTTGTGCATGATATAAACATTGATCATGTCTGGCAGAAAGCCTACAACCAGGCAAATATCCATTAAAAAAAAATCAAAAGGTAGCATGGATATCACTGTGCTCACCACAGCTCTCCATGGCAACAAAAAAGTTGAGTTCATGGACTTTAAGGAAATTTGTATCTAAAATGCTTTTGAAGAGTGTTAGCTCTTTTTCTGGGACAAAATGTCTCCTAAAGTAGCTGAGTACTTGCAAAGCACGCACAGACCGATATTTTAATCAGCGATAACCAGGCAGAATGGAAACTAAGTGTATTTAAGAAAGGGAATGAGAAAATGATGATTAAAAAAAATTTGCCTTATCTTTTACTCTTTAATTTCATTACGCTTTACCAGAAAGCCTCTCCTGGTGTTTGTAAAGCTAAATAAAGCTGTTTGTAAAGCTAAATTTCTGTGTCCAGTGATACAGTGGGACCTGGATCTAACACTCCCATACCTCACAATTCAGATGAAAACTCATATTATAATGACAAGAAAACACATCCAGATTGCACAGCTTCTTCTACTGAGGATGTGATGGGATATATTTTACTATCTCTGAAATAAGCATACCTTTCTGCCATGCAACAAGGAGCTGATTGTTCTCAAGGGCTCTTGCTTGTTTTTCTGCACAGCCTCATGGATCCAACTTCCCCCTTTTTTGGAGAAGGGACAGTATAACTATCCTAGCTGGGGCAAGGATAAATCCATAAAATCCAAACTGAAGAAAATGACCAAACAGATGTTGCAAGCTTGTTTGTGTCCCCTTTATTCTGAGAGCCCAGTCTGGAGAATGGGCTGGCTTCTCAAGCTCCCTTTCTTTTATTGGCAGCCCTGGACTATTTATCTCCTATGTGATTTTGTACACAAAGACAACTTTTTTTTCCCTTTAGGCTACACTCATCAAAAAGATTACATGCAACAAAATTCATTTTAGTAAAATTCTGTTAAATACATTGTATTTTACCTGCTACAATAGTAACATTTCAATGCACTGTATACTAAAAATAAAGTGATTAAACCAAAATCAAATCCAGTAACACTAAAGCAAAAAAACCCCAAAACTGTAAGAGCATACAGTGTGTACATTCAACAGACCATGCAAAATAAAGATTCCATTCAAATTTCACATCTCATTAAAGACAATTTGGCCATTAATCCATATGGGTTTAGGACCAAAGAAGGATTTTCCAAGACAGATAAACTGAAATGATCCTCCTTTGATCTCCGAGGTTAAGAATCAGCAACAATGGAAGATGAACAACAAGGGGCAGAACCAGTGGCCTTTTTATGTGCCACAATGGCATCAGCAAACAACTACTTAATCAATATTTGGCCAGGGACACTGAAAACTTTCTTTTCAAATTTTAATTCCTAGTTGTAAAACAACTGTAGGGCAACCAGCAAGATAAGACATTAAACTGACTGCTTAATTGCCTTTTACTGTCTTACTAGTTATATATGCACATTCTTAATAGTTCGTGAATCTTTATTTACTGGGATGAATAAACAACCTGTCAACAACTACATCAAACTCCCCTAACTAAATAATCTCAGCACATGACACACTTTAATGTGTCCTCAGTGAGTTTTAATTTCATTACGCTTCACTTTTTTTCTAGGCAGAGTGATTTAAACCGAATTAGTTTAACAGCATGGGGCAGGAGTACTCCAGGGCAAGTAAAGTAAAATGCCGCACTCACACTACACTAAACAAGGTCTTGTGGTGAATTACATTACTGTACATCATTTTTATTAGCCAGAGAGCTCAGCGTTCAGGGACCATTTGGAAGTATCCTGCCTTTTTATTTCTATATTTTGTTCTTTCTCTGGCCACATGTGTTTGCTACCTAGGATTTAAAGTGACATTTACATGGAGAAATTCGCACTGACTGGCTTGCTCTGATTTATTGCTTTGTGTTTCACTCAATTTCTTCTTAAATTAACCAAAGAGCACTTTGTAGTTCTGCTTCATTTCCCAATGCAGTTTTATTACACAGCTCTGGGGACTCATGATAATTTATCACTATCAGCTTTATTGGCTTCCCTCTCCTAAACCCTGTTCCAGCCCTTATTGATAAGTAAACCAAACCAAACTAAACGTTCCCCAAATAAGTGTTAGATAAAAGTTGTCTTTGATACAACAGAGAATCACAATTCAAAATCAGACATGGGAAATTATTTGTTTTAAGGATTTTATTGGTATTGGCTTTTACTTACAGCATTAATTGCTAATTAGCTTTTTATCTAATTAAAACCTCTGTCTGTCTGCTGATTCCATTGCTACGTCTGTGTAAACCAAGACACAAAGATCCTTGCCCTCAGTGAGAGTTTTGCCAGAGTTTCACTCGGGATTAGAGTCACACACTTGTGCAGTGGGTACTTTCTTCTAACAGAACAGAACAAATTTGGGCCCCATTCCTGCCTGCCCTGGCCCACGTGAGCAACGTTAAGTACATGAATAGGCCCTTTGAGTGGGACTTCTCGGGGCTGACTCGTCGCCGTTACCCGCATCTGCAGGACTGAGGTCTGGTGCCCAATTGAGTAAACTCCTCTTACATCCTAAACCTGAGGGTTTCTCCCAGAGCCGCAGTTGCTCAGCACATTACAGAGCTGGTTTCAAGAAAAGCCTGACGTCTGTTATGGTAAATTCCTACTGACATCACAGATTCTGCAATCACAGGAGAATCTGGAAAGCCAAATATATAAATCACATTCTCAGAGGAAGTCCTGGCCACACCGAAGTCAATCAACTGTTTCTTGCCTCAGCCTTTCCAGAATGACACCTTGTAAGTCTAATGGATGAAGATTTTCAAAGCAACCAAATAAAGTGCTAACTTGGATACAAATTCAAGTTAATCAACTGCTGTGTGTGAAGCAATCCTGACATTTGCTAAAATAACATTCAGCTTTGTTCTAGATACATGCAATTAGAAAAACTGGAAAGGATGCCCATAGCAATTCTGCTTGAACAGGCTCTGACTCTTTTAAGTTGAACAAAGTGTCCCTAAGACAGCAAAACATTCAAAGCCATTAATAAAATCATGATTTCAAGCAAAGGATATGATGTACATATGTATTACTTCAGATAGTCACTGCTAGATTAACACCCTTTCTTCCCACAGCTGGAAATATTACTGGTTCTTTTGTCAGATGATTAGCCTGCAGTTAGTCTGACAATTAGCACTCTCCTCAAAATCCCACACTTCTAGACAGGAGGGCATGGGCTGCCCCGGCAGCTCTGGAAGAGCAAACTCCACTTTGAAGTCACCCTAAACTCAAACATTTAGCACCTTTCTAAAAATGCTCAGCATGCTGGGACATCACACTCTCACTTGATGGTGAGGTCATTATTCATTGCTGAGGTCATCAGTTATTATTATTAGCTCAGAACAATGATTTGGAAGCAGAAGCCTGGCCTGGAGCCCCACAGTGATGATGGGTCAGGCAGAAGAAACAAAACTGTGCTGGGTTTGCGTGGAATCACCTGCGCCAATTTGCACTTGTGCAACACTTGGCTTTTCTACCCAGGCCTGGACTCTCAGTATTAAGATATGAGGAAAGAGAAGGGGAAAAAGAAAATATAAAAAAGAAAATAGAGTTGACACTATCTGACTTGAGCCAAATTCTGGACTCACTAGGGAGTTTTTCTTAATTAAGCACTATTTTCTTGTCAGCTCTGAGAGCCTCAGAAATGACACTGTTCAAGTGACATGAGTTGATTTCTTAGACCTGCTAGTGACCAAATATATAGAGTACTGCATGAAATTTCAGGCTCGAGAAGATAATTGCCTGCAGCCATCACATTTCATTCAATAAGTGAATCTTTACCATGAACACTGAGCAGGGGAACAAACTGTGCTTCTCAGCCCACAACAGCATTTCACACAGCACGTAAGTCCTCCTACTACTGTGCCCTGGGACAGGACACTGGAGCAAAACCAGGACAACTCCTGCAACCAAAACCTAACTCAGCATCTGCCTCATCCCATGCTCCAGCCACTAACCCAACAGTGTACAATGTAGAAATGAATGACTCAAACTGATATCTGGTGTCTCCATGTTAATCTTCTCCCTTAATAAAGTGTCTTTATTAGTTTAGCAATCTAAAAATAACTGGCTGCATGATACTGGCCAACCCTAATCAAAACATCTGCCAGCCCATCTAGCTCAAGCTACCCTTTAGATCATGTGCCACTACTTCAAAGCCTCGTGCATCAAGTCAGTAATTGTAACATTGCATCTAAATATTTAAGCTAGGGGCTGGTAGTCGCGTGTCCCATTTACAGTCAGCATCTGTCCTCTAATTCCATTACAGTACAAAGCAAAAATGTTTCCCAAAACTCACAAACAGGAAAAGCATCACACAGCTAGAGAGGCAGCAGCAGCTTGAACTTTCAAGCTGCTGAGCAGGGCTTTTGTGCTAAGGTCCTTTTTTTTCCTACTCCTTCAAACTCCCCCCATACACACACTAAAATAGGGGTGGTGCCGAAATTGTATTAATGTGAGCCTCAGGCACATAGAAAAAAAGAAAAGAGGAAGGGGAGGGAGGGGGGGAAGGGTTTGGTCCAAGATGAAAGTAAGAAGAAAATAAAGGAGGCAATTTAGTCTGCCGTAGCCTGAATTGCTCTCAGTACAGCCAACGGTAAAGGCTTGGGATGAGTAGGGCCCTTTTTGGACGGGTGCGCATGACTGGGGGAGGATCCGCCAGGACAGGGCCCGGGGGCCAATTCCGCTGGCTGGGAACAGAGGCCCCCTTTGAGGCCGGGCGGGGGGGTCCCGGCCCCGGCCCCAGCCCGCTCACAGCGGGCCCGGGGACCAGCTCTGCCCCATCACTGCAGTGCTGAAAGCCACTGGTTCCTGCCAGGAAACAACAGCTATTTTATGAAGGGGGGAGTTATCAGATTAGTCAGCAAACCATGCCGCACATAACTCCCACCAAAGGTACAAGCAGCTCCCTCTTCTGTAGTGGTTATGCTAAAAATAAGCCCTGATGTGCCACATAAAGGCACAAAACTTTCTCATGTTCCTTGTTTATGGCTTGTGCCTTAAGAAAAAATTATCACGCATGCGGAAATACAGATATGCTATTATAGAGCTATCAGCCTCCTGATACACACTCTGACAATCAAGTTTTCTTTAAATATCTACCCAGAATCAGGGTTGAGGGTGACGCCGGCAGAAACACTGAAATACGGCATGTACAGGGCTGCCCACGTGGCATCTGTAAACAGTGTGAGAATCACACGTAAGTGTCCGAGAAGAGAGGCTGAAACAGAATCACACCCAGCATACAGAAGTTTACCTACACGTATATACGTGGTGGGAGAAATTCCAATGATACACTGTTTCTACCACACATTTTTAAAAAATATCCTGTTTCCATTCTCTCAAATCCCACTCTGCTGTAAGTACTCCCTAAATCTTGAATTAGCTACCATTAAAATGACAACTGTTGTCTTTATCTTTGGAAAAAAATGCCACTCTTTGGGTGCCTTGAGCCATCCAAAGGCGAGGAGGGGGTTTCAGGCAGCGCCAGCAAATGTCCGGCACTAATGTGTGCTCCCGAGCAGAAGAGCCATACTTTGCTTCGTGCTCAGCCTCGGGAGTCACTTGCTGACCTATCCCACAGCTTTCCCTGGCACCCACGCTCCAGGATACCTCAAGCCCCCAAGAACAGAGCTACAAAAATTCCTGATACTGCAAAAGACTTCCCTCTGTAACTTGCAGCACTCAGCACTGAGCTACCACCTGAGGGTTTTGCTGCACAGTACAGATACCCTTTGGACATTCCGCAAGCAACCCGAGTGTCAGAAAGGGCATCTGAGATGTGCTGCCAGCGGGCACCCTCTTAGTCCAGGCCTCGTAGCCCCAAGCTGGTGGGTGCTGGCAGATACGATCCTGCAGCATCAAAATCCTTAGGAGCACTGCCAGTTATTTCAGTAAGAGAGCAGGATGATTTCTATAGATGGAGTGAAATCAAAGCTCCTCGGCTGGCAAGGGGAGTCGAAGCAGAACTTTTTCTTGTTGGTCAGACACAGAAAGTAGTGGTGGGTTTCTTTTATGAGTATTCTTTTCTTGTGATGATCTCACTGGTGTGTTGTCCCTACAGTATCACACTCCACGCAGGGCACGAGTATGGCAACAAATGTTTTCTGGAGCAGCAGCACGCTCGCACTGCAGCATCCCAGCCACTCCAGTAGTGAGATTAAGCAACAGCTTGCTGGTCAGGGAGGGGGAGCAGGCGTTGCTGTGGGGAAGCGCACACTCTCCCTCACACTGCCAAACGTTCCCAGCCACTATCACAGAACAGATGGGATTACCAAAGCTGCCGTTTCCACGGAACTGTCCGGTCACGTTCACGCAGCAAAAACCTGCATGCCCAGGGCAGGAGAGGGCTACACTACCCCATGTAATCAAGGGGAAAATTGCTACTGATTGAACTCAAAACAAACAAAATAAGACACTCACATCCACAGAAAGTGAAGGAGAGGGTACCTAGGGAGGTGGAATGCAGCCTCCTCATACAACTGTGCTGGAAGGCATGAGTGAGCCCCTGTTGCAGCAAGGCATCACCAGCCCCAGCAGTTTTCTTGTAAGAGTTTTGGGGCTCCTGTGGGCTGCTGGGAGGCAACCATGCACCCAGACACTGACATGATAAATCAGGAGCCCCACTTTAAAGGGTAGACAGTCAAAGAACAGGAAGACTTGTTTCAAAGAGAAACAGAATGATGTGTTATATTGATAACAATATTTTTTCTCTTGCTGTCTCTATTAACCACTCTTTGTTCCATAAAGCAGCGATATTATCAAGGCTTACTATCTTCTGTTTCTAATCTCTGTCAAGAAATTCAAGAAGGCAGCAAAGCTAGCTATTTAACAACTAGGGCACTGAATTCAGCTATTTTTCCCTTGGTGCACATCCTTCTTGGAAAAATCCTCTGTTGAAGGAGATGCTGGAGTAAACTCTGGACCAATCATATGGGGGCAACTAGACCAGGCAATCAAACTGTGCCTTCTGGCCTTAAAATCTCTAATTTTGTTAGCATCTTCTGCATGTTTGTATTATACACATCTCTGCAAACACAGACACACAGATGATGAGGCTTCCCTGAAAGTTTTAATAACAGTTGAAAACTAAGTTTTAGGAGGGTTTAGGGGTTTGTTCCAACAAAACAAGGACATATCCTACTATCAAAGAATGGATTTCGGTTGTCCTTGAACAGCACCGGCATCCCTTGATGCCTAGAAATGCTATAAACATTTTCTCTCTAAAAACAGCAATTTTTTTCCACGATGTAGAGTCTATAAAACTGCGTGGAGCATCAGCTATTAGGGGCTCATTGAATAATTCATCCCTCATTGCAAGCCCATAATGTCTTTTCTCAGCCTTTTGTGGGGCTGTTTTCTCTTCTTTTCTCCTTGAATTATAAAAAGGTTGCCTTCTTTTGTTCACATCAAGCTGCTGCTAGCTGAAGCTTTGTCTGTGCAAAGCCAAAGTGTGAGTTTCAATGGACTCCCCCCTCTTTGTTTTCCAAGTTCATCTCCAAGTGTAGATTGTGTATAGAAGGCCTTCTTTGTAAAAGCTGGAAAAGTTGTACAAATGTTTGACCAGCTCATTTGGTACTTTTGTCTCGCCTTCTCCAGTGCCTGTGCATGTGCTGGGCAGCAACTTCCACACACAGGCGGCCCGGCCGAGCCCTTGCCTGCCCCTGCACCCTGGCCCAGCCGGGAGCCAGCGGGAGCAGCAGCTGTCCCCCCGCAGCAGCCCTTCACCTCCGCCTTGTTCAGGTTGCAACCTCCTCGCAGTCCCTGGCCAAACACCAACACATGCTCTTCCCAGCAGTTTTAAGAGCAGAAAAAACAAAACATGGGGCTCCTTGCCCTGCTCAGACTGCAAATACTCGAGGCCCCGTAGCCTTTTGCCACAATTGCCCCTTCAATGCAGCTGCAGCCTTACATATGCTTGGCTTGGGAAAGGAGCCCCTGCATGGCTGTGACAAGGGGCTCTGTGATGGCTCCAACCCTCTCTGCTCCCCGGTTATTGAAAGCCAAACTAGCAGCGACTCCCATCTTTGTTCCAACCTCTGCGCCATTCCTGCACACTGCAGGGTCGTGGGGGAATGGGACACGATGGGATGTGGCAGCCAGGCTGTCAGGGCTCACTCCTTGCCCTACACCTCCCGCTGCACTGGCCTCAGGACAACCTCTGGGAGAAGGGGAGTGATAGCCACCAGCACCTGGCACTGGCACTGGCCTGTCCCAGGGCTCCACGGAGAGCAGGGGCAAACAGGACTTTACCTCTTTCGCTGAGGATGCCATCGATGCTGTGCTTGGCCTTCTTGTCGCCTTCCTCCACCTCCTTTCTTTCCAGCTCAGCCTCCTCTTCCTCGCCTTTCCCAAACTTGCTCCGCAGGATGCGGCTGATGGAGCTCACTTCAGGGGGGGAGTGCAGAGCTGTGACCGGCTCGTCCCCAGCAGCCCCCCGCGGCTCTCGGGCCGGCCCGGGGAGCCGAGTCCCCCATCAGTGCCGCTGGCCCGTGTCCCTCGGCCGCTGCCCGTCGGGACTTAGGGAAGGCAGCCGCCCACTCCCGTCCCCGCGGAAGTTTCACGGGGCACCGTCCCGCACCGCACTCCAGCCTGGGCACAGAGGCTCCCGGCAATCTTTCTTTTCCCCGAGCCCGCATGGCGGGTGATAAAAACCAGCGGACACAGCACAAATACTGCTCCGGCTCCATGTGCCCCCCGCCCCATCCCGCAAACAACCGGCCGGCACAGGGAGCTGCTCCCCATCTCCTGCTTCCCAGCTCCGGGTCTCCGGCAAGCTCCGAGCCCTCCTGCGGCAGCAGCCCGGAGGGGATGGCGGGGCAGCGTCGGGAGGAGGAGGGGAGGGAGATGCAGTTGCGATTTAATTGAAAACACCCCGCCGAGCGCAGGAATCCTCCAGGGACGCCCCAGAGACACCGCGTGCTAACGCCGGCCTCTCGGTGGGCACCGGTCCGGCCCGGGGCTCCGATCCCGACGGGACGGGGCTCACCCGGGTACCGCGCTGCCCTCCCTGGGCCGCCCCAGACCCTCCGGCACCCTCCGAACCCCCTGCTCCGTACCTGACGGCACCGTGTTGCGATCACACACCCCGTCCTTCAGCAGCTTGTCCCGGATCTCCCAGCTGAACATGCCCGCGTTTTCCCGCTTGTATTCCTCGATTTTCTTCTCAACATCCGGCGTCGTCACCTGCTTCAGTAAAGACAAGGCGAGCGGGCACAGTCTGTAGGGCCAGATCCCCGGGGCGGCCGGAGCCGCCCGCGCCGTCGTCAGCGAGAGACGACACTGACCCCGCTTAGAAACGCCGATATAAAACACCCGAATGCGGGCAGGGTGAAATAAGAGGGGGCACAAAAGTTAATAACGGGGCCGCGTAAGACGAACACCCTCTGCGTTAAACGAAACGTCCCAGAAAATCCTCCGGGGTTACCGGGAAGGTGGGACAGAGCCCTCGGCAGGGAAAACCCCGAATTAGGCAGCACCGACTGCCGCGTGGCCGAGAAAATCCGGGGTCACGACCAGCGGAGGACTCCGGGCAACGAAGCTCCAGGTCAGTAAAGTTTCGGCTGAACAAAGTTTGCAGCTCCGAACAAAAACGAGCGTAATAAAAACGCGGAGACGTTCGAGTACCGGCATTTTTCTTCGGTAGCCTGGTGATTTTAAAATAAAGCTAAAAAGCAAACAAAAAGAACGATCTCCCGGCTGGCAATAGCCTTACGTTTGAGTAACACGCTTATAAAAAATTACCTCTACTCCTAACACCGAAAGGAAAAGTTCGGGCATCGCTTCACTACTTTAGAAGAATCAAAGAGGCGTGGGGGGGGGGAAATCTAGCAACAACTTCCAATAAAAACTCAAGCCCTTACTTCCCTTTAGTGGGAAAGAAAAGCTAGAGGAGGAGAAGGAGGAGGAGGAGAAGCCTAATCTTGGAAAAAAATTTCGCCTCCACTATAGTTAGCGCAAACTTTTCGGTGGCGTAGCTATAAATACACACAGCTCTAGAGCAAGGAGAAAAAGTAAACAGAGCAGGAGAAGTAGCAGTAAAGAGACAGACAGAAATACAGATCGTTTTGTTGCGCTTTCAACGAAAGCGGGGAGGGCCCGATCCAGCCGCGCTGGGTCAGCTCCACCACCGGACCGATGGCGTCCCTGTCCGTCCCGCAGCCCTGAGCCCGCCTGCGCTCCTCCGGGAATGAGCGTGGGGCACGCGGGGCTCCGGGAAGCCAAGCGCTAAAAAAACCACGCTTTTTGCCCTATTTTCGTTTGAGAGTTTTTTAAAATAACATTTCCTTAATTAAAAGTATACTATTGCCAAGAACTCCAACAATATTTTCTAAAGCCTCGGGAAGTTTGAGAGCAACAGGCGGGGACACGGCGAGAGTGCTGTCCCCCATGAGTGTCTGCGCCCACCCCTGGCCTAGCACAGCCCCCCGGCACTCCCGGGTGCCGCCACCCCGGTGCCGGCCAGCCTGGGCCGTGCCCCGATCGGACCTCGCTCCCCGCCGCCGCGGCCGGGGTTTGCTAGGTTCCGGGCGGGCGGGAGGGGCTCACCTTGGGCTTGCTGCCGCCGATGGCCCCCGGCCGGATGGAGCCCGTCTCCTGGTACCTGCAGAGAATTTTGGAGACGCAGCCGTGGGACACTCGCAGCTGGCGGGAGATGACACAGGGCCTTATGCCATGGTGGGCCATCTCCACTATCTTGTGCCGGATATGGTTGGGTAAAGGCCTGCCATTGATAAACACTCCTCCGAGTTGATTGACTCTGCCCTGGCCTAGAGGAGTAGAGACTAGAAAAGGAGGGAAGGGAGGCAGGGGGGTAAATGGCGTTAACGTCTCTTTCGGATCCTGCTGCGTCTTTTTTGTTGTTGTTGCTGTTACTGTTTTTTTGTCGTTGATTTTCTATAAGGCAACTCATCCCCGCCCGCCCCGCCACCCCGCAGCGCCCGGGGCCCGCAGCTCCCGCGAAGACCCCGCCGCCGGCCCGGCGGGCAGGGGAGAGAGGCGGCCGTGGGCTTCACCTGTTGCGCTCAGCCGGAGCCGGCTTTCAGAGCCCGCCCGACTCCGGCGGAGAAGGGGGAAGCGGTGCGGGAAGGCCGCAGTGTTCCCGGCGGCGCGGGGGCCGGCCCCGGCTCGGCCGCTCCGGGAGCGGCGGGGGAGCCGCCGCAGCCGCCCGTCCTCCCTCGGGCAGGGGCCTGGCAGTCCCCGGCACTGCGGGGCCCTCGCACCGCCGCTACCTTGGTTAAGAGCGGCCACTCGCAGCGGCCCGGGGCCACGGTTCTAAACTTCCTTTCGATTCGCATTGCTTTTATTTGAGTTTAATTTTTTTCTTAACTTTTTCCCGAACTTTGGGCTCCCCAAACCACCACCCTTCACTCCACTAAGAGAACCGGGGCCGGCTGCGCTGCCGACCTCCCGGTCGGTTCCTCCCGCTCCCGGGACGGGCCGCTCGCAGGGTGCGAGGCCGGAGCCGCCGGCTGCAGTGGCCCGAGCCGTGCCCGTCCTGGGACAAACCCCTGCTCTGACAGCCCAGGCGGAAGCCGGGCGGCTGTCCTGGAGTCCTCCGTGCGCCAGTTCTGGCGGGCCGGGGGGTGCTGCTTTGTTCCGGTGTCCCGGCACGGAGTGATTATCCCTTTCCCGACCGGGAGCAGCACAGGCGCGGCCTTACCTTCCAGCGGGAACCCGCTACGGGGATAGTTCTGCCCGGCCCCGGGGCGCATCATCCTGGGGACAGCTCCGGCCAGAGTTGTCATCGCGGCGGCAGCGGCCGGCAGGGTTATATCCAGGTGAGGGCTGATCTAGGGGAGACTCGCGCTGTCAGCGGGCCCCGCCGAATCAGGAGCGGTCCCGGAGGGGGTGGGGGATGCCGCCGAGGGGCGGGGAG
>VZTE01004910.1:277109-290906 GCA_013397775.1 Eulacestoma nigropectus | reverse complement strand
GGCAGAGCCGTGCTGGGCCCTTTCGCCGCAAGCAGAGGGCGGCGAGCGATGGGGACCTACTCGGTGCCCCGACGGCCGCCTCAGCCCCGGGAGAGAAGCACCAACCGGGGCGGCCTGGACATCGCATCCCTCAGGACCCCGTGTCACTGCGGGACTCCGCGGGACGGCCCCCGCCTGGCTGCCATGAAGCGTTTTTTCTCCTGGCTCTGGTCCCCGAGAACCAGCGGCGGGGTGGGGGGAACAATCTTTTTCATTTTAAGGAAAAAGTGCTTCTTCCGTTATTCTTTCCTTTTACTTATTTACTTTGAAATCGAAAGTACTACCGAAATCTCTCTCCGTCCAGAAGAAACATCTCTGGAACAAACGGTGCTTACGGTTTTGAAAGCAAGAGCTGCCAGTGAGATCTCCGTGGGGATGTCTGCTTTTAAAAACCGGCGGGACAAGGGTATCCCTGCATTTCACGCGTGTGCGTGAGCATTTATATGCGAGTGTGTATGGGTGCGAGGCGGTGCGTGTTAAAGTCTTACTAACAAGCGTTTGTTCCCAGGAATTTATTGTAGTATTCAAACTAAACTGCTGGAAAAATAAAAGAGGTAAAGTCTGCCTCGGAGCTGGAGTGCCCACAGCAGGATATGACGCCAGGAGTGTTGTAAAGACTGTCTGTCCTTAGAGAAGGTACCATTGTGCACGGCCTTTTATTTATAACTTGGTAAGTGCCAGCAAACTCGCCTCCTTTACACTCCGAAGTGCCAGCCCGGCTTTCCACAGGGCTCTTTATTTGCAATCGTCTATTCAGGAACTGTCACTCCCGAGCTTCAAGTTATTCAAGACCTTAATCAATCAAAAGGATGAGAATCGCTCAGGTTTCCTCCTTTGAAATGAGGGGGGAAAATATTTTCTGGGCTTCCAGTCCGCGTCCCCTTTACGAACCGGACGATCGTTGCTGGGCCGGGGCCGGCCCCAGGGAGGGCGGGGGTTCGCGTTATTTAGCAGAACACCGGAGCTTCAATAATAAGCGAACCGGCCGCCGAGGGACCGGCAGCAGCACGGCACGGCCCCCGGGGAAACTCGGAGTTTGCGTCGGGCTCTGCTCCGCAGTGAGGGGCGAGGGGTCGGCAGCAGAACCGGCACCCGCTGCACGCCGGGGAGGCTCTGGCCCGTGTCCCTCTCTCTCCAGCCCCACGCGCCGGCCACCAAACCGAGTGTTTTCCCTCGCTTTCAAATGCACACAAAGGTCCAAATACCGGGTACCGCTCGGGAACGCTCCCGCACTCCAAGGAAAAGGCTGGCAGGAAAAGTTCGCATGCTGTGAAAGTCAGCGTGTATTTCACAAAGCGTTTGTGTTCTACAAACACCCCGGTGGCCGGAGCTCTGGGAAACCCGTTAGCGAGCCCTATGGAAACCCAGCCCCGCGAAAGCCGGGCCGAGCCGGGCGGCAGAGCGCCTGCGGCAGCGGGGGAGCGCCCGGGCCGGCGGCCCCGCCGAGCCGGGGCGGCAGGAGCCGTGCGGCCCGAGCCGTCGCTGCACAAACCACGCCGCGCCACTCGCCACGCGGCTTTTACTGGAGGAAGGAAGTCGGTAGAAGTGTTATTGAAAAAAAGGGACGAAACTCCTTTGGGTTTAATTCGCGCTTGGGAACCCCGCGGCGGGGAGCAGGGCCGCACGAAGTGCACCCGGTGCTAACAGCATCCTCGTGGCCACCTCACTCTCCACCGGTACCGCTGCGGCTCCGAGCATGGGAGCAGAAAACCTTCCTACCCATCGAGATGGGTGCCACTGTGATGCTCGGGCCGTAATCCTGGTCCACGCAAGGAGAGGTGTGAATGGAGACTGCCTCGACCTCTCACCAGCGGAGGAGGAGGAGCGGAGCCCCTCATCCCGGCAGGAGAGCCAGCCTGGGCAGCGTTTTTGAGCTGCTTCCCCCCCTCCTTTAACGACGCGCCTTCGTGTGCGTGCCGCGTGTTTTTGCGCGGAGCCAGTGTCGCGCCCGGGGCCAGTGTCGCGCCCGGGGCAGCCCCGGCAGGCCCATCCCGTGCCGGCCCTGTCAGAAACCGTCCCGGGAGCTCCGGAGCCATCGCTGCTCCCGGCGATCGTTGCCGGCCAGCGGTCGGGGCCGGGGCAGGGGCGGCCTGGACGTCTCCCCCGACGGGGCTGGCGGCTCCCGCAGCAGCTCCGGTTCCCCGCTCCGCGCCCGGCCCCGTGGGGCTGCCGTGGCCCCCGCCACCCCAGCGCCTCCCCGCAGCCCCAAAACCGAGCCCCGCTTCCCCAGGACAGGGTCCCGGGCCGGGCTCGCGTGGACGGCAGGGGAAAGCGGTGTGAAACCCACCTAGTCTCGCTCTCGCGGTCCTGCGCTACCAGACACCGGGTGCCCCGCGATGAAACAGCCTCATCTTCCCGCACGGGAACTGTGAAAAATTCAAGGCAAAAAGATTAGGCACGAATGCCTGGCCCCGCTCCTCCCTCCCCTCCTCGCCCCCACCCCCATATTACAGTCCTTTAGGCCAGCAGAGATGATTTCACGGTTTTCCAGTGGAAATAGCTAAAAACGCTCCTGCTAATTACAGAGCTCTTCCAGGCCAGGTGCACTTTTAATTGGATTAGTAAGTGCTCTATATTAAACCTGCAGCACATCAAATGGACAGTGAAAATTAGAGCTATTAAAGAACACAGGCAATCATTTCTGAACGATAAACGGTGTTGGTCTCCCCTCTACTAGAAATAAATCAATTACACTGTTTCCGGCTTTGCGCGCACAAATTCGTTTCTCATACGAGTTTCGAAGAGAATTCCCCGGCTATTTCCAAGGAAGGTGGAGAGGAGACTACAGTTTCGTACATAGAAACATGTGCTTGGAGGAAAAAGGAGAGGAGAGGAAGAGGAAGAGGAAAAGGAAAGGAAAGGAAAGGAAAGGAAAGGAAAGGAAAGGAAAGGAAAGGAAAGGAAAGGAAAGGAAAGGAAAGGAAAGGAAAGGCAGAGGGTAGACAAGGAGAGAAAGTGAGAAAAAGAAAGAGACGAGGAGAGAAAGAAATCGAAAAAGACCCACACTAAAAACCCTAAGAACGAACGAAGAAAGTCAAGACTGGCATAACTATCGAGTCGGGACGCCTGTGATTGCTGTTTCCTACTCCACCCTGCGCTCGCCATAAACACCTCAAAAAGAAACCTCTGGGTTTGGGTCTCCAGCCGAGGAGACTCTCGGGGCTGCCCGGTTCAGCTTCACCCTCTGCCCAACGGCTTTCCCTTCACACAGGTTTCCCTCTTCCTCCCCCTCCCACAGAGCGAGCGGGTTTGTGCGTTTGGGAGAGACTCTACCGCCCGATCACGTCCTCCCGGGACAGGGCAGAGGCCGAGAGCCGCTGCCCGCCGATGAGGGCAGAGGAGCGTGTGCCCGGCGGGATGGGGAGCTGGGCTTGCGGGGCCGGGGCTGCGGGCTTCCAGTGACCACTGTCCCGCCCCGGGCGCCTGCTCGCCGTTAGGAGGGTCCTTCCCCACCGCAAGCCAGGCGTGGGGGATGCGAGCGCTGCCACGGACCAGAGGCGAGTTAAGCCAAACCGACGTATTTGGACGAGAGTGACCCGCGTAGGACGGCGAGTAGTAAAATGCCACAGAAGAGAAACTTCAGTACTTTTCAATTAATTCGGGGTCAGTGTAATACGAACGGTTATCGAATCCCCTGCTTCGAGAGGGGGAGCGATGGGGAGTGTCGGGGGGTGGTGGGACGGAGAAGCGGGGCAGGTAGGGAGCAGGCAGGTGGTGGCATCCCGGGACAGCCCGGCGGCGGCCACACCGGAGAACTGCCGGTCACAGCGGCAGGCAGCTCCGTACAGCCCAGTCTCACTCTCAGAGATAAGCTCCGCCGTAGAGCCCTCCCAGGAAAGCCGCTCCGCACCCTATTTTCGCACATCACCCCCTCCCCATTTACGGTCCCAGAGATGTTCGGGGACATTACTCGTCAAGCCAGGGGCTATTAGGGAGCCCCGCCGCCGCGCCCTGGGGCAGCCACCCGGGAAGGGCAGCGGGACGCGGCGGTGGGATCAGCGGGACGCTTCCCCTGTCGCCGGGCTGTAAGGCTGGGAGGGAACCAGACCCCACCACCGGGTTTAGAAGGGAAAAGTACCCGCTCGGACACCTTCTCCGGCCCACAGAGGGCCGCCCGAGCCCGCAGACGCCTCCGCCCCGGAGGAGCCCGGACCGGGGACCGGTGCCCTGGGAAGGCCCGGGCTGGCGGTGGAGCGGGCAGGAGGGGCTCGCTCCTAGGCTGGCACCTGGGCCCAAGCCTTAGCAATAATTCGAGACAAGTAGCCTAAAGATTAATTCTTTTTAGTGGCTTTTTAAAATTTTCATTCTCCTTTTTTTTTTTTTTTTTTTTTTTTTTGGTGGCAGAAACATAATACTATTTGGCAAAAAAAGAAATTACCAGCAAAGGGCCGGGGAGATTAACATTTGGAAACTTATGAAATGTAATCTGCATATCCAATTGATTCCCAGCATATCAGTTGAAAGGATAAAGATGTGTATCTCCATGATGGATATTGCATTAATAGGCACATAAATAAAGGTTGAAAAGTCATCACTGAAAGCTTTGAACCTTTTTCCACCGCTTTTATGTCCCATCCGCACGTTTCAGCACTATCTTTTTTTTTTTTTTTTTCCCTTTTTGAGTTGTTACGTTTTCATTAATTTACAGCCACAGTGCTCCTGGCAGTCGAAAAAGGGGCAGCTCAGTACTGGAGGAGGTTCTGCAGAAGGTCAGGAATAGGGGACAGAACACGCCGGATCCCCCGAGCCCAGTCCGAGACCACTCTCGAGCTCCGCTGACCGAGCCGAAGGCACCCTGCCTCTGCCACTCCTAAGGAAGAATTTCCTCTGAGGGTTTCATCCTCGGGGATCGCCTGTGCCAGCACCACGGAGGGAAGAGAAATCTGGAGGGTAACGGCAAAGCACTTCCATGGTGGGAAGATCCGAAGTAGCGTTCCTCACCGGGGCCCCGAAGGAGCCGTGAGAGGCAGCAAACAAACACCCAGGGGGTGGGAAGTGGTCCCGGGAACGGCCGAAATCCACCTCCCCGTAACCAGCGAGGCTGCCCGTGGGCGAAGGCTGAAACACTTAACCCTACAATTGGCTCACTTTGCAGCATCGGCCGCCCTCTGTCTCCCTGTAAACTGGCAATAAATACAACATGTATTTCACTAACTCCTCACCTTTCTGATTACTACCAGATCCTGCAGTAAGTGATACTACAGCTGCCACGCCGCACTGACACGTGCCCTCCGAGCCAGGACAGGGATACATCTGCAGTCCTGGGGCTGGCAGCGGCTGCGGGCTACGGGCCCCGGACCGCAGAGCCCGGGGGCTCCTTCCAGCGGGCCACGGCGGCTGGGAAGGGACGGTCCTTCTCTGCGAAGAGACGGGAGGAAAATGCGGTGTTATTTATTTATGACTTTAAAGATTACCATGGAATTTCGGGTGCATGTCAGAGAGGGGTGGCAGTGCCCGTCCGTGTCCCCGCCGGGAGGGCAGGGCCGGCTCCCCGCGCTCACCGGCGAGTCACCCACGGGAAACGCGCGCCTGCCTTCCCCACCTCCTGCGTAGTTAACGGCCCCATTTCACAGCGAAGCGTCTAATCCTCGTTAATTACTAGTAAAAACACCAGAGATTATTAATTGCAGCAGTGTCACAATAGATTTCCACCGGGAGTTTTACTGCAGCAGAGACCAGGAGGCTTTAGGAACCCGAGGCTCGGACCTTGAGATACATCTGCCTGCGGAACAAGGGATTTGCACAGCGGCTGGGAGAAACCCGTGGCCCTGCGCGACCCACTCCGGGTCTGCCAACAGAGAGGCAGCGGCAGGCATCCAGCACTCCATCCCAACGGTCCTAACTGTCTCCTGGGACATTCTTTCCTCCCTCCCTCCTTCCCTCCCTGCTTCTTCGCCCTCTATCCAATACGATGGAGCCAGGAATTAACGATGCTAAGGGAGAAGCGGCCCTACTAGCACAGACATTGAATTCATTAATCGGTATTTCGCCCACAGCTATATGATTTCATCGCTTATTCTTTTAAAGATGAACTGAATTAAAATTTGGGAAAGGATAAGCAGAAAGAGAGTGAAAAAGAAAGAAAATGAGAAGGAGCGAAAGAAAGAAGGAAAAAAGTAAAGAAGGAGGAAGGAAAGAAGAAAAGAGAAAGAAAGCACGAAGGAGGAAAAGACCGGAGAGGGGTCCCGCCGGTGCCGGGGCTGCGGCCGTGCCCTCCGCCGCCCGAGCGGGAGAACCCCGGACCCGGGGCAGCCCAGCAGGGCCGGCAGCGGGTGGGAGGCGGCCGGCTCCATCCCCCGGCTCCATCCCCCGGCTCCATCCCCCGCTCCCCGCAGCGGGCACTGTCCATCCCCGAGCGGGGCCGGGAGCCGGCTGATGCCGCTGTTCTGCCGTCTCCTTCCCCGCCACCCGTCCCGCGCTGGATATACAGAGATCCCGCTTCCCAGCTCCCGTCACTGCCAAGCGCTCACTTCCAACGTCAGAGCATCACTGGGTTAAGCAAAACACAGCGGGGCAGACACAGAGCGAGATGCGGCGCTCGGGACGCTCTCAGCACCGGCACCCTCCGGGGGGGCGGCTCCCCGGTCCGGGCCCCCCCGCTGTCCCCGGTCGCACAGCTCCCCGAGCGAGGGGAGAGCTGGTGCTCGGCCTCGGGCCGAAATTAAACAACTGCCCACAGAAAATAAAGAAGTTAGGGTGTTTGTTTGGGGTTTTTTTCGGGAGCAACAGACTCAACTAATATCTGGACTAATAGTATGAGTGATCATTACGAAAGACAGATTCTCTCCTCCCCTTCAGAAAGAAAGCAGAAGGAACTTCTAGACAGCTAGAACGTCACCTATTTTCCAAGCAATGTTGATACTTACATAATGCAGGGAGATCTAAATTTATTCTCACATAGAAAGGTTTGCCACCTGACTAGAAGAAAGTGTATTTTCTATTTTATGGTTTCAATTAATTTACTTCGGAGTTTTCAGTAGTTTCAGATTTTATTTTTTTTTCCACAGAGGAATACTTTCTTTCTCCTGGTATTAACTATCCAACTAACAAGTCCTCATTTTCCACATGGAAACCAATTTTTTAAGTCATAAAAAATTTCGTTCTTCCCATTTTAAAGACAAGCAAATTTTGATCTTTATCTCGAACATATTCCTCAAATTTCACTCACGAAAACACCCAACTAAACAAACAAACGAAACCTCAACCAAAACCCAAATGCTGTTGTTGCTATTTATTACTAATAAAAATATCACAAAATAATAACTAAAATGGATTTATTAGATTTTGCTAAACGATTAAACAACTTAGGGATAGGATGGGGAAACGTAGCTTACATCTAGACTTGTAATGAGCTGAAGTCTAAAATTTAGATTTCCTGACGAATCAGAAGTAGGTTTAGGGGAGAAATGAAAATAAAATTAAACATAATAATAATTCAAGCTATTCCCCTCAAATTTCATAATCCAATGAGACTAATCAACCTCATGGTATTTGATTACTGCAAAAACCTTCTCAAAACAGCTGAAATATTTCTCAGCTGAAGCTATTTATAAGAGATTACGATCACCTTGATGCCAAATCTCTCAATCTGCATGACATGTGAACAGCACGCCTGAGACAGCTCAGATGCTGAGCTGTGAAGCCGGTGTCAGACCCAGGTGTTTTTAGTAAGAGCAGACACAGGCAGAAGGCCAACACTGCTCCTTCCCTAAACACAAGCAAGAGTATTTTATGCTGCATTGATCAAAGATGGGCGTAGTTGAATGTGCCTAGTATGAACGTATGCCTCCCCCACGACACGAACCATATTTTGGTAGTGCAGTTGTGGCATTTCTTTCAGCTATCTCCATTTCTCCCTGCACCTGGATAAAATGTGAAAGCAGGGTAAGTTGCAGGATTTTCTAGCTTTAATAAAAGTGAGCCACCAAATTTAAATACCCTTCAGAAATGTTAGGAATCATAGCCATGAAAAACCCATCGCTTCCTTGACCCGCTTGTAACATGAAGGGAACATTTGTACTGTTTGTGTGAAGATCTTGCACCAATGGACAACTGACAGGGAGCTGCCTCTGATGTGGTTTAAATGAGAAAAGATGATTACGAGCAAATATAAATATTTATCTTTTCATCTTTTATCTTTTTCTAATCTTTTTTCTTTATTTTTTCTTTATCTTTTAGATTCTTTGGCAATATAACACGATAACAAAATCAACTAACCTCCAGTCAGAAAAGCTTCTTCTCTAGACTAGAACAGACAAGGACAGAACAGCTACAAAACATCCATAACACAGGGAAAAGAGCCATTGAGCTCAGGAGGGTTTAAGTGCACACAAGGAGCTCTGACAAAGTTGGACACTTTAAATTTCAATGAATTTTAGGCTCTCAATTTTGTGTCCATAAACATATCTCACACCATTTTAATAACAACTGCACTGTTTATGCTTGAGCCAGCAGGTCAGAGATGGTTAAAAACCATTCCTCTGGACACATGCAAGTTTAAATATGGTCTTCTCCAGCAGCTGTTAAAAATGTTAGTGATGCAGAGAACACACTGTTATGGGAAAGAGATGGGACTGTAGCAGCCATGAACATGAGCAAGGGCACTGCAACAGCACCTTCCCCTGGGATTCACCAAGACCATTGCCCTAAGGAAAGCTGTTCAGGCCCATGTCTGAATACACATAGCATACCTACAGAGAAACTGCACTCCACACACACCTCAGATTCCCACTCAGTGGGATTTTGTCAGTTTACACAACTAGGACAGCCAGCTGGAAGGGTTCTCCCACTCCAGTGAAATTGTTCAGCAAAGTAGGGCTTGAACAGGGAATCCACATTAACCCTGTAACCATACCTGTACCTCTCAGCCTGTGGTAACTGTCCGTGTGCAGAAACTCGCTCTCCCATCATACATAAAGGGCATTTTATACAAAGTGTTACACACAATGAGCCACTTTGGGGTGTAAGCCTTGAAAACAAACCCGATTCCCTGTGAACAAGGATCTCAGCTACAAAGAAAGAGCACTAAGGTAAGAAGCAACAAGATTTCCATTGCACTTGTCATTCACCATATTTTTAAAAGATATTTCTACAGTGCAAGGAAAAAATAATAGAAATTTATTCTTCTCTGTTCTTAGCAGTATAAATGCAGACGGAAACTCACTTTTCAGAGCAAGATGGTCTTTTGAGGTTCTCAGCCCACAGTACTATGATTAAGCCTGATTTTCAAAATGTGCTTCCAAAATGCTGTCTCAACACAGACAAGACTAGATGAGAGGCAAACTACCAGTCACTTCAGGAAATTGCTTCAGGTCGTTGCTCTAATTGGGGGGATGTACAACCCAGTACCCACTGCTGTTAGCTACTTTTTTTATTATTTGGCTTTGTGCTAAATTTCAAATTATCATAAACATGAGAGTAACTGCTACGTTGCTTTTTGCATGATAAAATAGCAAAGTCTATCCATATGCAGGCCTTTTAACCAACAAGATAATATTCCTTCCATGCATTTATGAAACACTTAAGCGTTTTTCTGTCAAACCTGCCTTTCCAAAGATGAATACCCACCATTATATAAATGAACATTGTCTGATTCTTTACTACTTGTGGGCTAGTGGTAAAAAAAGGAATATAATTTCTTCTCAGCAACCACAGGATTTATTAGAGATGCTTTCAAAGGAGAGAGCAGAAATAACTGTGCCACTGAAGGTGCACGATAAATATTAAAAACATAATTATTTTAAAAAAACTGAGTTATTGAGCACAATTTATGCAGAAGGGCAACATGAAAGAAGTTGTGAGATCACCCTAATGCATCCCCACACATTGTCAATGGCAGAAGCTGCCCACAAACAGCACATATTGATCTTTCTCCTGCAGCTGCTGTTGGGTCCAGTGAGAACTGTCCTCCAGCAGCAGGTACTCACCTGTCCCAGGTGAGATGGAAAAGCCCAATTTGCAGCACATGACTACTGACTCAGCTTGTGCGTGGATTATCCGGCTTCTGCCCTCCTATCTGTTTTCCTTTCCTTCTCTTGGTCTAATATGACTGACATCTGGCAGCCTATGCCAAATCTCGATCTTCACATTTGATCTTCCCATTTGGAGTCCAGTATGCTCCAGTTAGGCAGAAGAACTGGGGATTATTGCTACAAAAATGTTGAGATCTTTAGGCACAACAGGAAACAATGGATCTTTCAGAGTTCACACCGACTGTGACCATGGAGAGGTCAAAAAATTTCTGAGAATGCTTCAGGCCTTTGTTTATTTTCTTGGTGTTTCCATTTCTTGTGCCCCAGACTGGCTAAAACAGGAAAATATTGCACAGTAGAAAAAAAAAATCAAAAAACTGAGCACAAGGGAAAAAAACCCCAGCGAGCAGCTTGTATTTCCTATTATTTCCCCCACGGTGTTGTGGATTACCCTGTCTTCCCTGCTTTCCCACAGAGTGCTCCAAAGTGACACTTTTTTACCTGCAAGATGTGTGGATTGTGTGACTTATGCACACCCCTTCCGCTGCATATCTGTGTGTGCTTTTAAACAACCAGAACACACAAGTGTTGTGACTGAAAGAGCTACAATAATAAAACACCACCAGCCACACAGATTTTATCTTTTTGTATTTTTACTTAACTTTTTTTTACTGAAACTTGAGCAAGGTTTGGCTTTGGACAAGCAATCTGTACACTCAAAGGAACCCAAAATACAAATATAATACTGGGATTCTACAGTAGCCAGAGATGTATGCAATGCATGTTTTTTTCTGACTGGTACTGTGATGTGGATCCAGACTAACGCTCCTGAAACCAGTGTTTCCCAAAATTTGTGTAAGCAGAGAGAAGGATTTGGCATATGATCAGACTGTCCATTTTTATTTGGCTCTGATATATTTCCAAATATATGGGTAGGAACCTGATATGTAATATGATCATTCAATGTGAATAAGCCTGAAAATCCTGTTTAGGCCTGTGATCTGCAACTTTTTTGTGATGTGCCAACCTCTAAATGCTTTAAAGTTGACCCTCACGCAACAGATTTAAGCTTCTGATGATCGATTTGCTTTTCTTACTTACCTTTCACAGCTCTTTTAGTAGTCTATGGATCCCAGCTGAAACCATTGGTTTAGTCAAAATGGCAAATATTGTTTACAGAGAAAAGGCAAGACTATGATGTGGAAAGTAGAGAAAAAGATGGACTATACATTTCTTACTGTAATCAGTAATTCAGGGCACAGTTCCATAACAGCCTCTGTGGGACAGCAGCTCCTGCACACGTCCCACGTGGGAGGGAGCTCATTGGTGTGCCCAGAGTGCTGGCAGGACCCCGGCACACCTGAGCAGCTCCCTGCAGCCAAAGCCTGCAGGGCTAAGGCAAAGTAAAGAAAAGAACTATGCAGGGAGCTCCAGCAGAGCTCCACGAGCACTCAGAGCTACCTCTGGATGTCTATGAGACGGAGCTGGAGCGGCGACCGCTGGCTGGGCTCACCTGAACTGCAAGGTGCCAGAGCTTACCTGGTTGAACAGAAATGCAAATACACACACTGCATTTGCAGGAGAAGCACAAACAGGTAAATCATGTATTGGTGCATATGATGTACACATGTACATATTTTATATATTTATTTTTCTTAGAAAACATTGCTGCTGTTTATGTCCATTAATTTACATATATTTATTCCTACTACAGTATCATTTATAATAATACTTTCACTTCTATAGCACCTCCTCTTCAAGGATCTCCAATTGCTTAAAAACATTAATAAATAAAGCCTCACATCTTGCCTGTGAGGTAGCTCAATGCCATTATCAAACTTTACAGATGCATTAACTGAAGAACAGAGAGGTTAAGGCCCAAATTTTCAAACATTTGTACCTGAAGTCAAGCACCTAAATTCTCATTTAGATGCTTAAATAAAAGTCTCGTGATTTTCTTTGGTGCAGAACATCTACAACTACTGCTGAAGTCAACAGGGGCTAACGGTCAGGCCTGATTTTAGGAGGCATAACCTTTTAGACAGCTAACGAGCAACTCCAAGTTGGAAAACACTCGTCTAAATACACAAATCTCGGTCAGAGCCACAGTTGATCCCAGTAATTTATCTCCTCAGGGCCTTTATATTGTGATATACAACTTTAAAAGGCTGGTGCGGATCTTTTTCAGTAGACATAAGTGACACAAAAATCATCTACTGTTTCCACAGACTGCGTCCATCATCAGAGTCTGTACAAACACCACTTGATTTGTGGGGTTTCTTGGGCATCAGGGGGTTATTTTTCACAGGTTTGTGATAATCAAGACATTGCACAGCACACACCACTTGTGCAGTCATAAAACACATCATACATCTTCACCTGCTGTCTTTACATTTCTACAGAGTAAATTCCTTTGCACTTGTGATAAACAGAAGTGGTCAAGTAAAGGTCTATTAAGAGGATACTTGTCAGAATATCATGCAGACAACTTGCAAAATACACATACTAAAATGTCACTTTAAAATTCTTGAATTGTTAAGCACGAAAATAATTACCTCATTCCATTACAGTACTGTGTAGAAACATGGAATAAGCAGCATTATCTTATTCCCAATAGAATAGATTATAACAACTAATTAAGTTTAAAAAATTCAGGCACCAAATGAATTATCCTGCAACATAGAACAGTATCTATATAGAGTGCTCTCCTTAATATACTACAAAACCAGCTGTATGGCAATGCTTTTCCATTTCATATCATGAGCATCTTGTCACATTTCAAAGACACCTTTGATGTTCCAGCCTCACTGAACAAAACCGTTTTCTACTGTCCGTTACAGAAAGTCCCAACACAGAAGATAAACTTACCAAAAGGGAAAACCACCGTCTTACTACAGCTACCTCGACCAAATGTTCAATCACAAATTACACTACTGCATTCCACTTTTACAGTGATGCTGAAAGTCCATACTTTAATGTGGGCTGCTCTCACTGCATAAAAACTGAAATCAGTGGCCAGTGAAATATTAATCCCTACGACAGGAGTCTCTTAGCTCTATTTTAGAGCTCCATTAATTAAATAATCTTCCATAAATCGTTTTAAGTGTTCAATGTAGTGTTTCAGTCTCCCACATTAAATTAGAATTTCAAAGAATTAAATAATACAGCTTATTTTAAGCAACCATCAGAGGGCTCAACAGCCTTCTAATAAAATTATAATGAAACCATACTCAGTACACTGTAGGAAACTTTGGCTCAGTCTCTTTTAAGATAATACACTTCTGTTACAGCTTCTTCGATATGTTAACTTGTTAACTTCATAAAAGGGAAAACACAAAGCGCATTTAACATCGTGTTCCTGTTCTGCTCCTAACCACAGTGAACCTCTCCAGTTATCTTCCAGGTGGGGGCAACAGTAAGCCAGTTTCTTTAATCGCGATTGTGTCCTTCTGCATCAGGAGCTCAGCACCCGGGACGCGCTCCCGCAGAGGCGGGGACCACGCACATCCCAAGCTCCAGCTCCCCAGGGAGGCCCTTCCAGCCATCTCTGCTGGCAAGGCGCGCCCTGCCCTCCCTCCTGAGCGGCCGGAACCTCCGTGACCCCTCGCCGGGTCACCCTGCAGCGCATCCCCACCGCCTTGGGCTGTGCCAGTGCCGCAGGGCCCACCGTGACATCGGGCCGGGCGTGGGGCCGGTGGCCGTGGCAGGGCTGGCACCTGTCAGCCCGCCCCGCCCGTGCGCTCCCCGCCGGCCACCCGCCCCGCGGCCGCTCGGGGCTCACCCCCCA
>VZTE01004910.1:259679-275669 GCA_013397775.1 Eulacestoma nigropectus | reverse complement strand
GGCTCGGTGCTCTCCCGCAGCCCCTCCGCCCTGCAGTGCTACGGGGAGCACGCCGGGGTGCCGGGCAGCCTTTTAATCCTGGACTGCGTTTTTTAAAGCCTTCTGTTGATTTTAACAGTTAACGAGGATTCCCCATTGTCATTATGCTTTGGGACCAGCAGTTACAATGCCATGACACTCGTTAGGCGCGAGCACGGCAGATGAAGCGTTAATATGGGAAGGCAGGGCGGCATCTCTTCCATACCCCGCAGCTCACAGGCTAACTGATATTTTACTGCTTTTCCGAAAGAACATTTTGTGCACTGTGATTCTCTTTCATTATGCACACTGAAAAATAAAAGAGATTTCATTCCGGAAGCTGGAGGCGGAAGGAGCTGCTGGTTTTGTTATTTACATCCTGACATTGCTATACAATTGAGAGCTTTTTGCCCAGTTTAATGAAAAACCATCCAAACAGTGGGAAGTCCATAGTTGGTAATGTCGTATGTTGAACAACCTGATAGATTTCACTACATCACAGGAACTCAGGGAACTCTCTGGAGAAACCCTTTTATCTTCAGGTGTAGCAGAGGCCATAACAGTGATTCTTTCTCCGTAGTTCTGAGGTTAGTTCTAGGCAAATAAGGCCCATGTTTCAGGTACACTGCATTTCCTTGCTGTCCTGCTAAAACTGCATCTTGGGCATGTCTACTCGGGACTGAGAGCTGTGTCATCTTGGACGCCTTCTCCTCTCCTCTGCCGTGTGACTGCTCCACAGCAAATGCTAAGGAAAGCTCTCTCCTCAGTGCTTCTGTGCTAGGACTTTGTTCTTGAGCTCTGAGCATTCTTGAAGAGCCAAATAAAGAGGGGAAACTACTGTTTGGGAAGACTGACTTACTGGAAAGATGAAAAGCAGTGTATTTGTAAACCGTGATGGCAGATCTGATTGTCCTAGCACAAGAGGGAATGTAGCTTAGCTTAGCATAAACTGAAATAATGGGCTGAAGTCAAACAGAGAAAAGTAGGAATGTTCTCTGTACAGAGAGACATATTGTTTTTATAATGTATCCTAAGAGAGAATTTAAAATCCTTTAAAAATCTTGGTTGTGTTTCTAAAAAAAAGAAGGAAGGTGACTTTTGCCGTCACTGTCCGTAGTGCACAGCTACTCAGCCTGTGGAGTCAAAAATCACCCCTATTTAAAAGCCCACACTGGTTTGCAACCTCAGAGCTAATCTGCCTGATGAATTTGGACTTTTTCATCTAACTCCAGTAACTGCAGTTTTTTAAATGAAATCTCATTGTATTTACTCAGGCATTCTTATATTCTGAAATGTGTATTTCTGATAGTTTGTCTGTTTTGTTTTTGGTTTTTTGGTTTGGTTTGATTTGGTTTAGGTTTTTTTTGCTTGCTACTGTTTCGCAGTTAGCATCATCTTCCTATTTAATTAGTTCACTGTTAAAAGATGTATGTCAGATTATCCCAGGCACCGCCCTTCCCTTTAATATTACTGCCACGTCCATAACCCTGCAACTTCCAATAATTTTCAAAACACTTGAAAGTCCTCAGATCCATGCAAATATGAATTAATATTTCAAGTACATTTTTTTTGAGGCATTGTATCAAATGCTTTAATAAGGTCCAGATACATCAGCTGCATTTCTGGTTCAAACTGCTTTGCCCTTGCCTTTTGTGTTCTGATTTTCTTATCTGATGTGTATCTGCCTTGAGGTCAACTGAAACTCCATCTAATAAGTATATGAAAGTCAGCATTGGGAAAGCTTCCTGTAATTCTGGCATGAAAACTACACAGAATAGATGGGGAAGTTGAGCATAACTGAAAAAACAATCATTTAAGAAAAAGCTAAATGCAAAATCCAGATTAAATTTACTCTTTTCTTTGCTAAAACTAAGAATGAGAAAAACTGGTGAGTACTCACAGAAACTTCCTTGTTCACAATTACCCCTGTAAACACAATGCTAGATTGGTTCCACACAAGTGAGGTTCTCCTGTGCTGTGCGGTCCTTAGAGAACACTATTTAGCACAACATGTAAGGTGCATGGACCTCACGCCGGGTGAGATGCTGTTTTGTTCTGGAACAGTGCAACTCCTCTTCACCTCTTTGTGTCTCTAGTGGCTTTTGCAGGTTCTGTCCTTATCCTTCTGCTAGCACTGGAACTCGGGTGATGACATGGCCAGTCAGTTCTTAGAGACAATCCAATGAACACTTTACTTTTTTGATGAGTTTTTCTGCTGAACAGCTCAGGGAAGTAGGTTGTTGCCTGGGTGCATGAGGTCTGCAGCCAGTGCGAGGGAAAATGCCAGAGGCTGTGTGGTCAGGAGAGGAAATGAGGCTGGGACCACAGCGTGGTTGATTTACGTACATTTACCTTACTGTGGAACAAAGCCATTAACAATCTCAGCCCTTCTGTCGTAGTCCAGCATTCTGTCATGTGTATATTACAGTTGTGTCATGGGATGGTACAGTCCAGAGCCAGGCTTGAAAGCCTGCTGTGACAAGCTGAAAGATAAGCTCTGCTCCTGTATCTCCTGGCAGCCTTATCTATGCAGGATAGTGTCCCACTGTAGCTCTCTGGGAGGCTGTGGGTTCACCAGGCAGGGAATTTGTGCCACATCTACTCCCTGTGACGTGGTGCTGCCCTGGCTCTTCAGTCACTTGGACAGGGAGGGTGCCCAGCCTGGAGTTAAAGGTGGCTTCTTACCTGGATCCTTCTGGTGACTGAGCCTGTGATTCTTCACAAGCAGAGGAGCTGGACCATGAGTACTGGAAAACATGTCTATGATGAATTTAAAGGCTTCCTAGGCTGGGGTTGACGAGATGAAATGTTTCTTCAGATTTTTGGAAAAGTTACTTTATTTCTGGAGATCCAGATGAATTCTCTCTTTTAGTCACTTTAATAACAACAAGTGTTTATTATTTGGATTTCCAGCTTGTAGGGACTGTTCCTTGGTGGGAAACCTGTATTAGTTATTGTAAGAAAACCCCAGGATGTAGCTGAGCTGATTCTGAGGGATGACTTTTGTCTGAACCACTACAGGAGAATTTGGATGTTATTCAGCAGAAGTTGTGTTACAAATGCAGAGCAAAAGTGGCAAACAGCCCTTACAAAAGACACATTTTTCCACTTAATCATTCTGCAGCTGGTAAGAATTGATTTTTAGTGTGTTAAATATTGGGCCTGATCTTATGCAGTGTGCCAGTTTTATGCTGGTGCAGGACTCGGTCTAAGAAGAGCTGTAAGAGTGTAAATTAACTCATCGATGAGTCAAGCCCAAAACCTCATAGAAGAATCCTCCTGTTTTTCATAAGGGACATATTGACATACACCCCTGCAGCAATAATGTCATGTTTAGCTAGTTTAATTCCCCAGAAAGTCTATGTTCTTTTACAATAGGTATGTTTTTCACTTTTGGGAGGTGACAAAATATGTGCCTTCATTTTATGCCCTCTCATTGCATAATAGGATGCTGCAACATCTTCTGCTTTCTTCATGTTGACATTTTATTTCATATAAAGTATTTCTGAATAATTTATAATTAAAGTGCTTTTTTACCTTTTCTGTATTGGATCTTTGTAAAAGCTATTGCACGTGTGGTCTATTGCATTCAGGACTGAAAGGAATGTTCATTTTCAGTAATATTTGCAGACCATTTCAGGGAGCTGAGAAAGAGAAAATGGATTACAATTATGAGCAGTTCTACAACAGTCACAATGACATAAAAATATGTTAATCTCTTAATATATATAATAGGAAAGATGCAGAAGTAGGTGCAGGAATACAATGTTTGACACCACTTCCCCCCAGAAAAACCTTTCTTGTGTTGTAGCTGCTAAATACAGTCCTATTTCAGTTGCCTCAGGAAATGAGAAATGTGTGAGGGACAGACCTTCACTGACCACTCACCTCTGCTTGTGAGGTCTCTGCTTTCCCTTTTCTCCTGGGTTAAGCTTTAAGCTTCTCCTCCTCACCCAGTGTTGACCTGCAGCCCCAAGCACAGACACACCCTCGTTGGCATCAGTCTGGTGCCAAATTGCGCAACAGGTTTATTGGCAATAAAAGGGTGAGGGCTTAAAGCTGGGGGTGATGCATAATTTCTGATGGGAATAATTTCTCATTCCCATCCATTTCTTTTCCATAATGTGTTTTCAGCACATCCCAAATAGGTAACTGCATGACATACTTTTGTTAAGAAAAGGTGAGGAACCTTTAGAAATTGTGAGGGGATGTCCAGTAGGTGCATATCCTTCTCAAATAGCTAAGCTTGAACAGCAACAAGGAGATCCCCACAGACGTGCTATCCATAGGAAACCCAACTCAGAAATGTTGTTTAAGCTGATGGCAGACATAGGCTGACTCTGGTTTCCCTGTGCACACCTGGGTTTGATCCAGCCAGTGGGAATATGGGGATGGATTGTTTGGGCTCCAGAGCTGTGCACCCCTTGGTCCCTTGGGCTGCAGAGCAGTGACACACACCAAAGGAGCCCTCACCTCTTGTGGCATGGCATGTTATTAATGGCTCCTTGGAGCAGCAACTGTGTTAGGGCAGATCTGCCCTGGGTGTTTGCAGGGATTTAATAAATCTTTTAGAAAACAGTATTTAAATTGGTGCAGTCTTCCAGGTTGGCTGCAGCTTTAGGTACAAATGTATTTGTATAAAATTTACCTTCTCCTAAGCTAATGGTGCTTCTTCAAACCCTTTGATGTTGATATAACTGAATCAAGAATCCAGGAATTTGATTTTTGGATTTAACTGTTGCATTTTTTTCAAAAAGGACCAAGCTAAAAAGAGAAAAAGAGGGAAAACCTCAGCGAAGTCCTTTGTTTTAGCCAGCACTGTGTTTTCTGCACTCCAGAGTAATAGTGAAAATTTAATCCAACACTGGGTGCTGGTTTAGGTGTCAGTGTGGGGCTGGCAGAGCCTGTTTGAGCTTGCTTGGAGCAGCAGCCTCTGCAAGGAGAGATTTCTGCAGAGCAGGGCATTTTCAGATGCGGAACTGCTGTCTCTCAGTGACACCTTGGAGCTCAAAATTATGGTTATATTGGCCACAGTAAAGCAGCTGGGTGGGAAAAGATATAAAAACAAAAGGAATAGTCATTATTAATGGTGATTAGAGTAATTAGTGAATGCCAGTGTGGCTATTAGCTCTTGGGCAGTTGCTTTCTGCTACCCAAATTGTCCTTGCATTGCACTGACAGAGTCTGTGGAATCACTTTAAAAGATTACTTAATACTTTGGGAGCTCTGTTTAGAAAACACAGTACACAGTTACTGCTTTTGTTACAGGATATAGTTGGTAACCTTGAGTTAAAATAAGGGTGGTTGTTTCTGAAGTGAAATCGTGAGCCAGTGAAGCTAGTTAAGATTTTTTGTCATCAGCATCAAAGTGGCCAAGTTTTTGTCCTTGCTAATGACAGGGACATATTTTTGTTAAGACAGCTTGGAAACGATTACTATTGTTCAGACTACAATATTATGTATATGTGCTTGAATCAATTCAGAATGAGAAACAGAGGGAGAATTTGGAAATTTTTGCATTCATATTCTTGTGTATATTCAGATATTAAAAATATAATTTGTTTGTTTGCTTTGAGCTGAAGTGAGCACATGGAAGTTGGTTTGTGGGGGTTTTTTTGTGGTTTTTAAATAAACTTTAACATCTTCTCACAAGAAATAGCAAATTTAAACATCACTTGACGTAAGCCTAAAACCTACCTGGATCTTTGCAACCCTGGAGAAGCCCAGCCTCTGCTTTTAAAAGAGGTATTAGTCAGAAAAGGAAAAACCAAGTGTTAGGGGTGAATTAGGAACAATTCTAGATGACAACAGAAAACATTGTTTTGTTGCTGTATCAACCACGTACTGAGCACTGTGTGTGCTTTGGTGCCTTTCCTCTAGGAAGGAAAATGTTCAGGCAAGAGCAAGAAGGAGCAGGATTGGGAAGATCTTCCTTATGAAGGAAACCTGACAGACCAAGACTCCATAGCCTCTGGAAGAGGTGGCTTAGAGGGGATACAAGAGCAGTCTCGTTGGCTCTGCTGAACAAGCCCAGCGGCTCAGACACAGTGAAGAGATCTCCAGCATTACAGGGGGATGGAGACTGCCAAGGAGATACTGCCAGCTCCTGATCTCGCCCTGCCAGGGGTGACCGTAACTCTAGAAGGAGAGAGAGATCTGATTTGTTTCTTGGCATACTCCTGCTGTATTGTCCCTGCTGCTGGCCCCGTCATTTTCATAGTATTGGTAAGGAAGTTGAGAAGCTTGATTCTAATGGGTTGATTAGATATGAAATATTTTGTAACAAAAACAACTAACTGAGATGTCTTTCTGATGCGCGTGAGAACTCAGGATGTAACCTTTGGAGACAAAACTCTCCAATTAGCTAAAAATGCGGTTCTAGCTGAGTCAAGAAAGAGATCCTTTCACCCTAATTTAAAATCTAAATTACATTAATTGAAGAGTGTATGGTTCCTGAGTTTTATGAGTAAGAATAACTGAAAATTGATTAAGTTGCCGTTTTTTGTTCACAATTGTTTTCCCCACAAAAATGTGGACTAAATTTGTAGACCCAGTAGTAAATGCCAGTTTGGAAGAATTCCACTGGATTCATTGCAGTTATTCCAGTTGCACCTTCCTTAGTGAGTATAGAATCAGGCCCTGGGTGCACGAGTTTTCCACTTTTAGACCTGAGGGAATATAATCAGGATCCAGGCTGAGGTTCCATTCCAGATCAAGCCTTTCATATGCAGATTATAAAATCAGTAAAAGACAAGCTTAGTTTGGCAGTGACTTCAAAAGAGACCTTTGGATGATTTTATCAACAACAGAAGAGACAATTCATTCTTCATGCTAGAAATCAATATATATCTCATTTTAGGAGATGTGATCTATACTGACTGGGGGTTTTTGTGTAGAGAGAAAAGTACCGTATTTGAGAGAATTTTTCTTAGGGCCACTTCAGGTGTCTGTAAACACTTCTGCCCTCAAAAACCTTATCCCATAACCTCAGAGAAACATTTTTACACAACATATTTAGATCAATATTTTTGGTTTATTTATTTATATTGTCTTGTCTCTTTGACCACCTGAGGCTTCAAATAAGACTTCAGAAGTTTATCCCAAGTTTCTGTATTAATTCTGCAGGAAGCTTGAGCATTGAGTTAAGAGTTGTGGTTTGGATTTGTAGATGCTAATGCAAGAAAGCACCCAAGGAACGCAACTTCTCTAAGCTCTTGCACTGCGAGAGACCTCATAACCACTAAGGAAGGGAGTTGAAACCTGATTTTCTCTTCAGCCATTGCTAAGAAAGCTGCCAGCCAGATGGATGATCCGTGGTGGATGGTCAACAATCATAGTTAAAAGTTCTCTATATGCTGCCATTGCTTTTCAAAGGTGCATATTCCCCAAATGAGCACAAATAAATAGAGAGATAATGGAGTGGGCATTGATGTCTTCTCTAAAACAATCGCTGGATGTCTCAAGTCTTGTTGGCTTGCACAGTGCATTTGCAAGAGCCACGGTAAATGCTGCCCCAACATCCACCCTCCCAGTCAGAGGGTGCAGCAGCTCCTGTCAGGTGTGGTTGAACACCTCCCAGATGACATCTGACATTCAAAAGCTTGACGCAGAGGAAATATTTTACTGAAATAGTTGAAAATAATATTAAAATAACCATACATGCCGTTGATGGAGTTTACATTAAAGGGAGATAACAGAGTATGGCCATATTTCTCTCCTGCAAAACAAAAGGTCAAAAAACCCCCCTAGCCTGCCATTTGGTGATATTTGTTTACATTTCAACAGCAAAATGTTTGGTCTGGAATGAGGTATAGTAGAAAATCACTCTTGCTATAAGTTATTAGAGGTGAAGGATCATTTATGACTCTGTTCTGAAGAGGAATGAGGGAGCTGCCCAGGCAAGCCCCCTGCTCAGTCTGCCTGTCCCCAACTCAGTGATGTCTCCACATCCTCCACTGTATTTCCATCCTCCATATGGGCGCCTTTTCCATTTTTCCTTCCTCTGGTTCAAAGATGGTCACATTTTAAGGGTTTGCAAACTGCTTCAGAAAAGAAGGGCAGGACAGGTTCAGCCTCTGGAAACACCCTGGTCACACCTGAAAGAAACAGTCAGCTTCATTTATCCACATGTAAGAATAGCAGGGCCCCTGCTTCATCAGAAGCTGAGTAGTCATTGCTAGAATCAGGGCAAATATCACAGAATACTAAAGGTTTTTCCCACTGCCCTGTACAGTTAATTTCACAGCTTCTACTATTTGAAGTGGATAACTTGTATTATTTTTAGTGAATCAAAGCAAATGCTGTCAGACCTCCTAATGGTTGTTTCTATCTACTATACCTTCAAAAATGTACATAAGTATCCTTCTTGGTTTACTGCCAGTCAGTCAATGTTAAAGCGTTGACATATGGATGTGGGATTTTTTGCTGTCTTTAAAATAGGATCAATGACATTAAGGTTTGTCATGTAAATAGTAGAAATAAAGCAGAAAAGCCCAAGAGCTATTTACGGTTTTAGGATGACATCTGTAATGTGGGTGGCATAGAATGAAAAGTAGAGAATTTCAAAGCTGTTCATAGTTGAATGAATTGACTGAGCATATATTATTTTAGTGGTTTAAAAGGCATTAGTTATGCAAGGTTCATGCATACAAACAAAATTAATATATGAACTAAAGATAAACCTATGAACTGGCTGCACAAATCTCAATTAATTTTTTTTGCTCATTTTTTCAGCCCCACCGTTTTTTCTCTGGACTGTTCACTCCTGAACAGACTTTTTGCTGAAACTCATAAATAGCCTGAAAAACAATAATTTAAGAGATCAGCAGCTCCCAGAAAAAGCCTCTGTTGCCCTTGACAGGATGCTTTTCGTTGGCTGAGTCTCTGCAGGGACCAAACAGTCCTGAGGATGAGGTTGACCTGCCCTGGCAGTGCCCAAGTCCATACTGCAAATAGATTTTAGAGGAGAGAAAAGAACCCTCCATCTGTTGCATTCCAAACAAGTGTTTGGCAGCAGTGACTCATGCTGCCACAATGCAGGGATAAGCATTTGGAAGACATAAAGCTGCAGCTTTAGAGATGATGGCAGGAAGTTTGATGCATGTAAGGTGCCACAAAGGAGAAGCTATCAAGGGGCAGGGCAGAGAGGTACCTGGCTTTCAAATCCATCCTGTGTTCTGAACAGGAGGGAGAACCATGGAGAACATGCTGTGTACAGAGGGCACTTGGGAGTGGTCTCTGACAGGCCAAGATAAACCACTGCTCCCCAGCACCGGTGAGTATCAATTACTTGTGCCCCAGAAAAGGTACAGGATTAAAATCAGGAGCTCCTTTTCCACAGTTTTTGTTCAGTTTTGTATGCAGCTGACTGCTCAAAGGCAGCACACTGTGCTCAGGCTTCCTGCTGTGCATGTGGGCTCAGAGCAAAACTGACTTTCCAGAATAATGGCTTTCTTGAAGGAAAAGGCAGTTGTAAAAAGTAGGATATTACTCTGTATTTGATAATAATTACTCAAGAACTATAATCTTGTCTCCATTTTTACACTTGCTCATTGAGGATTCATTGAAGAGCCCATGCCAGGAGATGTCTCAGAATAGAGCGAGCAAAGGGAAAGGATGTTTGCTCGGCTGTGCCCTTCCAGCAGTGCTCTTGCGTCTTCAGCAAAGGTGTGCTACCAG
The DNA here is from genome assembly GCA_013397775.1 of Eulacestoma nigropectus. Taxonomy (NCBI): domain Eukaryota; kingdom Metazoa; phylum Chordata; class Aves; order Passeriformes; genus Eulacestoma; species Eulacestoma nigropectus. The sequence continues at coordinate 265,973 of VZTE01004910.1, read as the reverse complement.
CCTGACCATTTCCAGGGGAGCTGGTTGTAAGGATCTGGAGTTGGTCACTCTTAGCAAAGACCCTCCCAGGCCATTTTACAGGAATGATTTACAGAACCTGCTGAATTCCCTTGTCTTTGTGCCACCCCTTCAGTGCAGGCACTGACTGCTGTAAGCAGAGATCACCGGATATCAGCATGGGAGCTGCTGCAAAAAACAGACCCAAAACCCTTTCCATAATTTCAGCTACATTGAGGCAACACTCAGCCCAGAGAAAGAAAAGTTCTTACCATTTTAAGCCTAGACTGTCATTGAGACAATCGATTTTTTTTTTTTTCCAGAGGGCTGGTATATGGTATTTTAAATAAGATAATCAGACAGGTCAACTCTTATGATAGTGAAGTTTTTAAAAATTCTTAGGGGTTAAGTTAGAAATTTCAATACAGCATTATTAATTCTTCTGCTGCTGTTGTTTCCTAAAACACTGCAATAGCAAAGGTCTGGCGTAGCCTACAAATAACCAGAAACATTGTGAACACCTCTAGGAATTTCACAGTAGATGCGCATGCAATTGAAGTGTCCAAGTGATACGGTGAGGAATAATTATTTAAATAACATGCTAATCTTTGCTGGAAATTAGCAATACCATTTCAAGCAATGCAAATCATAAGCAATTACATGGAATTATCTGGTTACTTACACTGCAAACAGAAAAGTTAATTATTTCTACCCAAGACAGCAGCCACAGCTTCAGCACATTCCCTTTCTTGCAGTTTTTGGAGGTGCATTCATCTTCCCAAGTTCTAAAATTTGCTTTGTTTTTGTACTTACATTCTCTAAAACTGAAAATATGACCACTTATATATAAAATAACCATGTTATAGTAAAATTATATGAGAATTATTAACTAACGGGTCTACAATTCCATTTTCCTCCATGCCTAAAGTTGATGACCAGTTTGGACCCCAAAGGACTGATGTATTTAACACACACTGTGTGCTGGAGCTTTACATTTTCAGACCACCAGTGCAATGACAATTGCTGTGTGTTCAGTGCATCAAATGCTGCAGTGGTATCACAGGTTCCAATCTTTCTGTATCACTCAGCTAAACTAATGAAGGTATTGGCATAGAAAACATTTTCTCTTAGTCAGAAGCCTACAAAACATGCAGAGACCCATTACAGCTCTGCAGATTCCTGTTGAGATTCTTTCTTTATTGACTTTTCTTGATTTTTTTTTTCTAAAAACATTTCTTCAAACTGGATTTTATTTGACGTTTGATAGGCATCGAATCAAAAGCAAAAAATTCAAGTGCTATGGAAACCATAGTTTCTCATGTGTTGGTTTCCAAGGGCACTTTCCACAGAATTTTTTCATTTCTTCACCATATTTCAAAACCTTCAGTTCTTCCAGCTAATCTGAGAAAGCTCCATTTTGTTGCCTGCAAGGTTAGTGGGTGGCTGGGTCTGACATTCAGTACTGAAAGTCTCAGATCCAAAATAATGTGTTCAGTAGCTTGTCAACTAAATATAATGAAAAAGCAAAAGTCTTATAAAAAGAGTGCTTGTAACTTGTGTTATTAAAACATACACATTTTAATGGTTTCTTTCTCAGTATAAACAGTAAAAAATGCAAATTGCCAAAAAAAGGTGAAGGAAGATGGAAGTAAGAGTTGGGCTCTAAATACGTTGAGAAAATGACTGAGGATAATGAAAACACACGGGATGAAGCTGAAGAGAAAATTTGTTCAAACCTGTTTAAATACAATGCACTGTGGTACTTGATGGGTTGGTGGGACTTCTGTATTCACTGCATGGCCAAAGGATCTTTGTGTCTAGGATTTCTGAGTGCCACCCCTCCCTCTGGCACAGCCCACATCCCACTGCCAAGTTCAGTGGTCCCAGGTCCCAGTGTGCTGATGTTATAGCTCTGCCCTGCCAAACCTTCATCACCGCTCCAGACATCAGAGATACTGCTAAGGCCTCTCCCTGGTACCAGAGACATCTCATCATGGAGGGGCTCTCTGCCTACAGCAGCAATTTCAGTGGAGGCTTCAATTTGTTCGCATTCCTGCCACTTCAGTGTTTTTTTGTTTGCAAAACTGTAGTTCTGACAGTTGTGTTTGTAACTAATAAGCCACAGCGTCCTCAGAGGGATCTCAGCCGAAGTAACTCCGAGTGTGATTTTCCACAGTGAAATGTGGTTGCTGTCTGTAAAGTGACAGTAAAAGTTTTGCTCGTATTTCGCTCTTCCAGACCCATTCCCTCAGCTTGTGAGGGAAAACAAGGCTTGTCTGGCTGTCAGGATTGCAAACTCAGGCTGACATCTGAAAACTGAGCTGTGTTCTCCTAGCATCATCATCCACCCTCAGCCCTGGAATTTGTACTTCACTCTTAACTTTGTTGATGCTGAAGGCAAAATTATCCACCATCATGACAATGACACTCGTTGTTGTTAAGGAAATGCCTTCAGCACAAGGCACTATTCTCAGCTTTCTCAAAAGTTATCCCTTGTATTCTCATCTTTCATGCTTTTTCTCAGCCCAGGGGTGATTTTCTTCTCTTGTGAAAATGTAGCTAAATACTGACCAGCGATTAGTGAGATATTTTGGCTCTGGATGAGGCAGTTTCACTAGATAAAGCTTTAAAAGCCTTTGTTGCTACTGGGCAGTTTATAAATAACTTCTTTTAAACACTCTCAGAATCCTACTCATCTAGTCTTTTGCAGTGACGTTGATTCCACTGGTTTTACAGAAAGCTGCCTTTCTAAATCTCTGGAAATCTGTATGGGCCACACAAAGTGTGGGACAGTTCTTCAATTTTTTTATTTGTTAAATTGGAGGTGTGGGGGGGGGATGTTTCTAAAGCAAATCTTTCAAGGAGACAAATCCTGAGTATTTTTCTTGCCCATCAGAAGTAATGGGAGGTAGGTCTCAGGAACAGGCCATTAGAACATTGTTCCATAAAGGGAATAGGAGATGAATGATTCATACTCTTGCTTTGAGCTAGAGTAAAGTCATTCTGTGAGCAGTAGAAATGGTAAAATAAGGTTCCTATAGGTTTTTACATTTTCACATTACTAGGCATTTTCAGTCTTCTGCCCTTGCTTCTCTCCTCAAATCCTCCATCCTCTCTGTGGCCCAAACACCTCCCACTCATGTGCTGTGATCCTTCCCACAACCCTCTGTTCCATCCTGGAAGCATCTCTATTTCCCTCTTCCTGGTCCCCCACAACCAAGCTGCTGTATCCTGCAGTTGTGTCTGTATCTGTTCAGTACTGGATAGACAAGAGGTGGAATTGCCTGGAAATAAGTGTGTCCTGACTGGGGTCATCAGGCAGCTCAAGTTGTGTCTCTGGTGTTCCACTGTCATTTTTCCCTAAAACCACAGGAGTGCGAGTCTGAGGAAACCTCTGTTCCTGTGGTGAATGTGGTTTATATTTGCCAGTTGGTTGAAAAATTGGTTGAGGGGAGGTGTTAGAGGCAGTTTGATTAGATTGATCATTATCTTCCTAAGAAAAATGTCCAAAAGCCATTAATGAGTTTTCTTTGTGTCCTAAACCCATGAAAATGGGGAATGGTCTATCAGGGAAGCCATGTGAGAAACAGCTGAGGTCTCTTGTCTTGTTCATCCTGGAGAAGAGAAGACTGAGGAGAGGCCTCATCACAGTCTGCAGCTTCCTCAGGAGGGGAAGTGGAGGGGCAGGCACTGATCTCTGCCCTGTGGTGCCCAGTGGCAGGACCTGAGGGAACAGCATGGGGCTGAGTCAAGGGAGGATCAGGTGAGATACTGGGAAAACATTTTTCCCCCAGCGGGTGACTGGGCACTGAACAGGCTCCCCAGGGAAGTGGTCACAGCACCAAGCCTGACAGAGTTCAGGAAGCATTTGGACATTGCTCTCAGGCACATGGTGTGACTCTTGGGGCTGTCTTGTGCTGGCCCGGGAGTTGGACTTTGATGATCCCTGTGAGTCCCTTCCAAGTCAGGATATTCTATGATTCTATAAAACTGGACCTGAAAAGTTTCCTTTACTCCAGAAATCAGTCTGTATTAGGAACATAACTCCCACAAATCCCTTCACTTTCCACAGCAATAAAAGGGTCACAGACTTCCATTATCAGCTCACATAATACTTGTAATTACTCCTGTTGATTCCAAGACATGGACAAGGCACATTAAAATTAAAAATAAGTAGAAATTTCCCCCTTATTTTTTCTCTCTATTAAGTTAGAGTAAGTTTGGTTAATAAAACCTGAATTCTTATCAGCTGGATGCTGACATCCTCACTGAGATATACTCCCACTAACCTAAGTGTGCACCTGAAGAGGAATTAGGGAGAAGCTGACTGTGAATGTTCTATTTTAATACCTGGGAAGTATTAAAATGACATAACTATGTAGGCAGATCAGATAAATATTGACTCGTGGTTGACAAAGAGATGTTTTAAAATACCCACAGAGTGCTGGCCCTGGTCATGCACTTTCATTCCTGCTTTCCTGCTTTCCACTGTGTCCCTGGGTGAGATCCTATCCCACTGGCATCAGTGGCAAGGCTCCCAGCTGTACCAGCAGGGCTGTAATTTTACTCTTCAAATTAACATGTTAAAACTTTTGTACATGTTGTCATATAGGTGGACAAAATAAGAAGGAAATAGTTTTGAAGGCTCTTTCTGTAACACAGTGAAGGGACTATGATTTGAACTCATCCAGCTTTACTGAAGTCAGTCTATGTAGAAGGAGCTAAGCAATATAAATGCAATTTTAAATTAAAATTCCATGCTTGTGGATTTTTCACATATCCAAGAAACAGAAAAAAGATGAATGTTTCCCAGATACTTATGAGCGCACCTAGTAAATTTTACAGCTATTAAAAAACAAACCCAGAAGCAAACAAAAACTAATTCCCCCAAGTAAAAGAGTACAAACACACAACGAAGTGGGCACAGGCTGCCTCCCTCCTCAGTCCCTGTGAGCTGGTTCTGCTGACAAGGGAGCCCCTCTCATCACAGCCAGGGCTGAGTGCGCACACACCAGCCGTGAAGAAAGCACCTGAAACATGATGTCACCTGGAGGCTGGGCAAACCTCTAATGAGAGAGGATTGCGCTTGGAGAAGATAAAAGAAAGTTAATCACACAAACAATTAGATGAGATCGATGGAGTCTGCCCTGGAATGTGGATGGGCTTGGTGGAGAGCTGTCCCTGGGATTCCACACAGAGGCCACGTGGCCCACGGTCATGGGCTGGCCTGGCCCCAGCTCAGGCTGGGTGATGAGATGTCTCTGCCATCTCGAGAGCAGTGGCACTCATGGGGCCTGGGTGAGCATCTCCTGCGAGCAGCCCAAACCGTGGCACAGGGACACACTGACTTGCTAAAAAGCAAAGGAACATGGCTTTGGTTTCCAAGCACTCTGGAAAGAAAAGCCTTGATGCCATCTTGCATAATTTGGTGTATTTGAGAATTGAAAAAAAGCAACAAACTTTAAATGAGTCTATGTTGAGCAAATGATGGTTGTGCAATCCTTGTACAAAATATAATTCTGGGAATAGAAATGGGCTGTTCTAAATAGAAAAAAAAATGTGCTGATGGAACTAAGGTCCTAAATGTTTCAAAACTAGGAATCAGCAAGGATCACCTGTGGAAAGGTTTGTAGCCCCAGAGCTTGAGGGACATCTTCCAAGTGATTACTTCTCTGTTTCTGCGGGAAACTCCGTAGCTGTATTTAAGAGAGAAAATATTTAGAGATGTATCATTATAGGTGTATGTGTACATGTGGTGTATACAACGTAGATGTGCAAATATTTGGGAAAAGAAATATCAGCTGATTCCAAAACTGGACAAAACGAAACCGGGGACAACCCAGGGTATATTTTACACCCAAGAGATGAATAGACAGGAGATGAGTCCACGATGAGCCATGGGCATCCACGTCAAAGTGTTTTTCCCAAAGATCTCGGTGTGATTCAGGGCATTCTATCTTCGAGTTAAGAAAGCACCTTGCAGTGCTTTCTTAATGAGAGGGAGACAGATTATATTCTTTTTTTTCTTCCTACTAAGGCCATCATGGCAAGACATGCACCAAAGAAAAGGACCACGCTGAATGTCCTGTCCTCGCCGGGGGGGCCGCGGGGTTGGGAGCCAGGGAGGGGAAGGGCAGGGCCCGGCCGGCAAGGGGCGCTCCCGGGCGGGGCAGAGCACCTGTGCGGGGCAGAGCACCTGTGTGGGGCGGGACATTGCACCTGTGCGGGGCGGGGCGGGCGCACCTGCCCGCGGCCCCGCGGCCGGCGGGGCGCGCTGGGGCCGCGCTGCGCGGAGGC
>VZTE01004910.1:236389-259405 GCA_013397775.1 Eulacestoma nigropectus | reverse complement strand
GGTGAGTGCGGCGGGGGGGCCCGGCTGTGACTCAGCAGAGCCGCCCCCGGCACTGTGCGCGCAGGGCCGCCCCGGGAGGGTCCCCCCGAATCCCGCTGCCTGCCCGGGCCGGTGCCGGGAGGAGGGAAGAAGGGTTCGGGCTGCGAGCGGGGAACGCTGTGCGGTGCCGCAGCCCGGCTGCATCCCGGCCCCGCCGGGGAGCCGTCTTTGGGTTCTCTGCACTTCCCCACCGCTGACGCCGCCGGGATGGGGCGGTCGGTGCGAGCGGGAGCTGCCTGTAGAGGGGCCGGGGGGGCGCCGCAGCCTCGCCCCGGGATGTGGCTGGGAAGGAGCAACTCTGTTCGCCGCGGGTCTCTCTCCGTGCGGAGAGCATCTGCCGCGGTGCTGCGCTGTCCCCGGCCCTTGCCGTCCGCATCGGGTGGGGCTGTGCCCGCAGGCGGCCCCGCTGCTGCCCGGCCTGGGCTCTGAGCAGCTCATCCCTGCCCAGTGCAGCCGAGGTGCCCGTGGAGCCAGGCTCAGCTCCCTGCGCTTCCCGCTGGCCAGGCAGGTTGCGGCGTTTCCCGGCGCGGTCTGTAATTCCCTTGCGTATCAGAAGGGACCAGGGAAGGGTATGATGCAACTGATGTGTACAGGTCGGACGACCTGCTTTTTCTCTTACTATAATTACTTGAATTCGTTAGCAGATCGCTTTATGGTGCCTTTCAGAAAGCAGGTGTGATAACTGGCTTCCAAACTCTACCTGCAACATAAACATGGACCAGCCGTGAATGTCACAACTCTACCGCTCCTTTTCCCTTTCATACTATGTTACCCTTCCCTGTTCCATGTCCAGTGCCCAGATTCTCATTTCAAGCATCTAAAATTCTTCCTTAGCTGCTTCTTGACTCTTTCTCAATTAGATGTAGTTCAGTCTGTTCACTTCTGAACTACAGTAAGCTCTATTTTGGGAAAACTAGGCATATAATTCACTAAAAGATTTATTATCCCTGCTTTCCTTTGAACAGTGACGTAGTTCACGTAGCAGTGTTACTAAAATCCTGTCCAAGTTAATGCTTCGTGAATGCAGCTGTTCACTTCACCTTGAGCTATTGTTTTGGGTTTCACAAAGTAAGGCACAATTACCTTTATGTGAAGGGTGAATGCGTTCCAGGTGAGACTCCATGAAACTTGGAGATAGAAGCAGAAGGGTTTGTTTCCACAGAATTAGGACACTCACTTCTGAAATATGAAAGTTGGGTTCAAACAGCCTCAAAATGCAGATGGGAGTAATGGCTTGAACAGTGTTTCAGTGAAGTGCTAGAACTATAAAGACAGGGTCTCTCTGTTCCTTTTTTTCAAAACTGGAAATGCAAAGTCCATTTTTACAAGGAGGGTCTTCTGCAACCTGACAAGAAATGTGAAAAGTGAATTTGGATCTCCCTTAGGCTGAGGCTCAGACCCCCTGCTTTGTTGCTAAATGACCTGGGGTTACCCTGATGTATCTGCAAATAAGTAGGTTTAGGAGTCTCATTTACATAGCAAATTCCTTGCCCATAAATTCTCTATGGACAGTGGCATTTTCTTGCTGTTAGCTGCAGGTGTTTGCCGAAAGGTGCTAAAGTGCTGCTCCTGCATCTCCCTCCTGATGATCTCGTGTGGCTCTGTGCTCATCCATCCCTTCCTAAAACTTGGGCATTTCAAAGCCCTTGTCATCAGGACAGTTAATTTCTATGAGGCAGTAACTTTCACACTGCTTGGTCTTTACTGTCACAACTGTCTTCAAGGTTCTCAGGTTCTCCTGTGTAAGTCCTTGGACAATCACTGTGTTATTCCTGTAAAAACAGAGTATATTGCATGCAGTGAAGAAGATGGGAATGGCTTACTGGACGATGGGACTGTTGCCACAGCTCCATCTCTTCAGGACATCCCCCTTTTCTTCAGTGCCAGCTCTCAGGTCCCTGCATCTGACATGGGCTGGATCGTGTGCCAGGGTGGCCCAGCTGGAGAGACTCAGGGGAGAGGGAGCTGCAGGCTGGTGGCAGTTTGGGAGGGGATGGACACACCTGGTAGAGGGAGATGCCATACTGCACAGAGAGAAAACAGGATGCCTCAAGAGGGTAAAAACACAGAACAGCTCTTCCTCTGGAAGAAGGAGGCTTTTAATTATTGCATACATTTGTGCCTGGAGTGCTGCTCGCGATTCGTCAGCATCTTCTTTAACCTGGAGATTAGATGTATGTTAAAAGAGAAGGCCACAAGGCCTGATGATAGTGGTCAGCAGCAGCATGGGTGGCTGTGTTTCTGAATCGTTGTAAATCAGTCCTGTCTGCCCCACGGGAGTTGCCATGAGATGAGACAAGGAATGAAATGCTTAGATGTGACAGTTGTGGCTGCATGTGTTTCTTAAATATTGAATCAGTTGCCTGGACCATGTTCTTGATGTTTCTTCGTTACCAGACCATTTAGAATCACTTTTTATTACCTCAAATGAATACTCTGGTATCTGTGGATGATACAGAACGGTGCTAGTCCAACACACTAACTGGGTTTACGTCCTGGCTTGGACTAGGTATTGAATCTATGGGCTTTTAGTGGAGAAACTGTCTGGGTTTATTACTATGGAAGACAAGAGAGCAACTGCTTGTAATTATGCTGTCTATAGATAATTAGTTTGTTTCACAAGGAATTTATTTCTGGAACAGCTTAAAAAGTATCGTTTCCTGACACTTTGTTTGAAATCCTTGAGTTGTTCCCTTAAGAACACCAATTTACTACCTGAAGACTTCTCTGGTGTCCTGTGAGTGGCCAAATAAAGGCCACATATATTTAAAAAGTGGAGCTTTGCTTATCTCTAACCTCCTGGTGGACTTTTGCTCCTGAAATTGATAGCCTGAATGAAAGGGAACAAAGAAAAAAATAATCTTCTATTCAAAGTTCTTTGTAGAGATTTGTTTGCCTTTCTCCACTCTTCCTTTCCCAGATGCTTTATCATCTCAAGATCTGTCTTCCTGCCATTGAGCGAATACAGTTCATGTTTACACTGTAGTTATTCCTTAACTGTCAGAACTGCTCCGAGCTGGCACAATGTTTACAACCTGCCTGATGATGTTTAGTGATTGTATGGTTCTTGCTCATGCCGTAGGTGAGGAGGGTAATAACCAGGATAACAGCCAGGTGATGGTAACAGAAACAGAGACGGTAGGTACAAACTGCACATTCATCTCAGATGTATCACAGTCCCAAAAAATGTGGTCAATTACTTGTGAGACATAGATGGAAACACCGTTTTTGCTGTGATGGGATGGCTGGTAATTTGAAGCATGTTGCTCTAGAGCCTGAGTCAAGGTCTCTCTTCTGTGGTGGTCCCTTGCAATAGATTTTTGCATCGGCCTCAGAGTCTTGCATTTTTTTTTTAAATTGTTTTGCAGGCTTACTTGGTTTCACACTGTTTCCCTTTCCATGCAGCAGTAAGTTGGCAGTAGCTGAGGTAGGTTCAGCAAGAGAGGCAAACCCTTGTGAAAAAAGCCCAGGAGCACTGCTAGGAGAACAGGTAGCAAGGCATTTCTGCCTGAGGTGCTAATACTTTGTCCTCCTAGAGAATATAGCTGAAGTTTTGGAAGCTCCTCCATTTGGAGCTGCAGCTGGGGAAATATGAGATCCAGTTTCTTATTCCAATGGGCTGAGCACAAGGCTCACATTCCCAGCATCGCTCCTGTGCTCTGGTACTCCGTGTTCAGATCTCCCCTACCTGCTGAGGGAGCTTGACCATCTGCATGTGTCCAATTTTTGGTTTAAGGTTTAAACAGTCAGTAAGGGATAATGTTAATCTGTATGAATGAGACAGTTTCATCAGATGGTTTTGGCCAGCCCTGAGTGACACCCTTCAGAAGATGACAGAACAGTCACATCCAAGATTCAGGTAGCATGTGGCAACCCTGTGAGAATCTGTTAGCACTGGGTTTGCCTCTCTTCAGGGAGCAGCCTGGCATCCCCTCCAGAGAACAGGCTGCAAAGACAGATGTGTGCTGTTTGTTACCATCTTGTCTTCAGGATCTTGTGGCAGAAACACCTGAAGCTAACAGAAGTTTGTGAAGCTGTGTGAAGCAATAAATGTCCTGTGTGGTGACTGTGTGGTGCCTGCTGCTGAGAGAGTGGGTGCTGGCACAGGGGCACACAAGGGGCTGTGCTGGCAGCCTGAGTCCTTACATCGATGATGATGATGATGATGTGCTTCATGACTCAGTGCTTCCTGGCTCACAGCCTGAGTCATCTTTTTGGAGGCCACTGGACCTTGTAATGAGGAGCTCTCAGGATCCTGGATTAATTCCAGTGCTTGGAGGTGAGCCACTTACTGCTTTATAATTCTGCTGAATGTCTTGGGCCATTAGTTCAGATATCAACCAGAATAATAAAAGCTAATCTGCTGTCGTTTTTCTCCTTTGGGTCTCTGGAGAACAGCAGTAGGTTTAACAGACAAGAAGCCAGAGAAAATGTGTTCTGGAAAATTCCTTTGGACAGCCAGTTCTTTCACTTTGCCTTGTGTTTATGTTCTGCAGGGAATGTGTATGGGTCATCTGGGCAGTGGAAAGTGACTAATGGCTGCTATGGCAAGTAAATCTGAGGTCTAGAGGGCACAGGTAGTGTTGTCTAAACCATGAAATTTTTATTTTAAATGTCTGTTCACTTTCCTGATTTAAAGGGTTTCATATCAGTTCAGTTTGGTTAGCACCTGTAATTTACTTTCCCAAGGTAAACTGCTATTGGTCTAGACGTAGAGGACTGTGAATGCTTTAATATGGAGCTAAATTGCTGATTTATTATTGTTTTCTTTTATTCCTATATTTTGGAATATTTATTACTAGATGTAAAAAACCAAAAAAATATGTTTAATCCTTCCTTTTGAAGTCAGCTGGCAGTTGCAAACCACTATTAATAGGGTTCTCTGAGCCTGTGGGTTCTGGCACACAGGAAGTGGTCACTATCACCCCCGGCCAGGTCATTGTTACCCCCTTTGCAGCTTGCTCCACTGGATGGAATTATAACTGTTTACTCATGTCAACCAGTTTAATGAGGTGTATTGCTTGTAGTGTTTCCCACTGCCACTTCCCTTTGCAAAGGGAGAGTGTTGGGGTGCTTTATTTTAAAGGAGGAGTCGATGTCAGACACCTCAGCTGTGCCACAAGAGGAAAGCCTGGATGTTTGCAGGGGAAAGGGCCCAGAGGCATTAGCAGTGAGGAACCTGTTCCCTGACAAGTATACAGCCCACCCCTCAGGATGTGTGGCATGAAGAGTAAGCAAAAGACTGAAAGAAGAGCCTAGGGAGGAGAAGGGAGTCCTTATGGGCAGCTGACCCCACGTCACCTGCAGGTGTGAGGTGCCAGGGTAAGAATTGATCTGGCACTGACTGAAGTATTAAAGCTTGCAAGCACCTGCCAAATAGTGCCAACAGTGCTGTGCCAAGGGGGCTGCAGCCACAGAGGGGCTCATTCAGAGGGGTAGGGGATCCAGGCCTTGAAGCAGCAGCAGAGATCCTTGAAGCAGCACTTGTTGGCAACATCAGGTTACATGTTGGTCTCCTTGTGTGTTTCTCCATCAGCAACAGAGCTGACATCAGCATGGCCTGCACTAATTGCAACTAATAATGAAGCAGCAAGTGAATTAAGAACATCTTATCTGCAGCTCTCCTCCCAGGGGCGGGCTAATGGATGAGGTGTCCTCCCATGTGCCTCTCCACAGCCACAGCTGCAATTTGAACATGTCCCTTCCTCCATACAGGGGTCTTCCAGGCTCTAGTTAATTTCTGAAATAAAATCTTAAGGTGAGAACAAGCTCTTTGCTCTGAAAAGAAACGTGAAGAACAGTGAAGTCCTGGTTCTCCATGGTCATTGGCCATTCCCACAAGCTTCTGCTGGGTTGGTTTAAGTTAAATTAAGCTTCTTTTGAGTATCTCCTCAGACCTGGTGTGCGGGGGGAAAAAGTGAGTGAGAGTCTTCCCATTCCTCCTCCTCAGTATCTCTGCAGAATGCCTTGGGTATCCAGCAGCCATGCAGGCCCTGGTAACACTCTGACTCATTTGGTTTTGGCAGGAAGTCAAAACTAAGAGGTGGTGGTGCTTGAGGGAGACGGGTGGGTGTGTGGGCAGGGTGGCCATCTAATGCTGTGCAGTTGGAAAACTGCTGTTTGGTGACACATCCTTCTTCTACCCAAAACCAGTTTTAGTAACACTGTACCTTTGAAAATATGAAGTACAGTAGAGTTTCAGAGGAATCTGATATCTGTGTTGAAGCTGGAATCCCCATCTTTCTGAACGGCCTTTAATTTGCTTTCTCTGTTTCTTAACTTGTGTTTTCCTTCCTCTGTCCACAGACACTGGTGCTACCTAATCCTTAAAATACCTTCCTCAGACATTTCGAGGTGCAGGCTCTGTGTTGCACCTCACAAAATTGCAGTCTAATTCTTGTAAATTAAAATGCAATTAAATAAACCTGTTCTCCCACTGTAAAACAGGAAAGAAGGAAGCCTTTTCCTCCTGCCCTTCCCTTTCCTGCCTCTCTTGCCCTGTTGTTTCCATATTGCACAAATTGGTCAGTTCTTCCTGGAATGTGGGAGGATGCTGAAGTGCACGAGAAGCTCACCCACCACATCTGCCAGGACAGCTGAAACAGCCGTGTCCAACCTGCCCAACCTCTGCCTGGCAAAGCAGGGCTCAGGGAATGAAGGAGTTGAGCTTATCAAGGAGGAGAAGTACACAGCCCTGTTTATGCTGGTGCTGTGCAGCTTTCTTGGCAGGAAAATGCTGCCCACACACATCAGTGATTCAAGAGAAAAGTGTAAGAACTGGACATCTGGGGAGTTAATCCAGCAACGAGGATGACCATGAGAGGAAGGGCTTTCCATAAAGAGCAGGCAAGGAAATAAACGCAGAGGCTTTACCCTCAGTGTCGGAAAGATGCGTACAGGTGCGTGCACAAAAGTCTGAAGATCATGGTGGATCATGGAGTTCCTCAAAATTATACTTGAAGAAAAGGGGTGAAACATAATTCTGATCTCATGACACTGCTGCATGGAGGAGGTCAGACCGTCTTGCCTTTTTAACAGCAACAACCAAAAGCTCCAACGTATATGAGCTGGTAGGTGTGAGGGTTTGACTAGATGATCTTTAAAGGTCCCCTTCCAACCCAAACTATTCTATGATCCTCTGAATGATGGATGTCAACTCTCCAGGCATCTGCTAAGAAAGGAATATAGGAAGTTAAATGGCCTGGGAGTTTGAGTGCCACGATGGACACCTTTTCATGGAAAGTGATGAGAGTGTCTTCAAAACAGGTTTCACAGCCATGTGGAAATCACTAGCTGGAAACGTAGGCATGAGAGGCATGATGCCTGACATGAATTTAGAAGAAGCTGCAGTGAGGCTGGAGGATGAGAACAGAAGTCAAATAGTTTTGTCAAGCTGAAGGTATGGTTGAAAATTGACTTCTATTCAAGAGGTGCAGATACTTGTTGAAGAAGCAAGTGTAGACTCAACTGTAGAATGGAAAACAACAGGTGTGGTAGAGATTTCATGGAGGAAAAAAGTTGTTTGAGATAACAGGTTTGACATGGTTCACTGGTGACAAACTCACAAAATGAATGACATTGTGCAGGACTGTTCCTTCAGCATTGCTGAAGTGTCACATCTGATCTTTGGGCTCTGTAATTCAAGACAGGCATGTTAGATGCTGTGTCTGGAAAATGCTTGGTTTCCCCTGTAAGAATTACTAGGTGATTAGGGAGTGGAAGAGAGGAGACAGTTATGTCCTTTTTGAATGCTTATAACAACCTTCTCCTGTGTCAGCCCTCCAAGGAAGGAAACAATTTGTTCCTTGTCTGCAGTAGATAAGAAAATAGCCATAGGTTTAAATTTCAGCAAGAAAGTTTCGGGCTAGGTGGCAGGAGAGCAAAGCACTTGGAGATTGCCTGGAGCAAGCAGTGGAGTTTCCACCTCTGGTTTGGTAAGGACAGGTTAGACAAACTTCCATCAGAATGATGGGAATGTAAGCCATCCATCCTTGGTGGACAAGCCTTGGTTTAGGCTGTCTGTCAGGAAGTGTGAGGCTGTCCTTCCAGTGACTGCAGGCATGGTCCTTCTCAAGCAATCCCAGTCTCCTTAGCAGCCACTCCCCTTTGTATCTGAGAGACTTACTTTTGTTTCTTTAAGACGGATTTCTTTTAGGAAGACAACATAATCAATTTTTCCTTTCTTGATTCTTCCTATTAATTGCCTAAACAAATGCTCTGTCAACTCTGGTCTTGTTATTCCACTTTATATTTAAATAACTTGGCAGATTCTGTTACTTCTATGTGTATTCCTTCAGCAGAAGGAAGGAGGCTAATCGTGTTACTTCTAGAGCAAGACACAGAAATAAAACCTATAATTCAGTCTACCTCCCAGCTACTAATCAGATTGGAAGGGAAATAGTATGAAGATTAAAAAAGGAAATCTTCACACATAAACTGAGGTGTCTTAACTGTGTTCTGGACCCATTGCAGCTTCAGTGTGCTGGGTGAGTGTTGATGTGAAGATGTGTGTATCTGTCTCAACTGGCCATCTTTGCAGACTGAAGGGGAGAGTTTGGATGAACATATACTGGTGTAAGATGGTGTGACTGGTGTGAGTGATTAACTGGATGAGCATCGTGCGCAGGGGAACAGTGTTGGTGGGAGACCTGCATGTACCTTTCCTGTTTTCTCTCTGACTGGTCTGAGCCTTTGGTCTGGCAAAGCATAGCACCTTTCAGCCTGACTGCTTCCAGCCATCCCTGGTGCTGTTGGCTGTGCAGCACTGCTCTGCTGTGGTACCTTGCTGAGAGCTTTATGTAATGGCCTTTTTTGGTGCTTGGAATGAGTTAAGAAATTGCTGAAATTCTACCAGGATTCTGCCTGATTTTTAGGCTCCCCACTGGTTCTTTACCTGAGACCACTGAAAGTGCTATGACTCTCTGGCTTGAAGCTTGAGCATTGCTACGTCTCATGCAATGATTGTCTTGCTTCTGCATCAGCTGATGGTTCCAGGCCACATCCTTACTCACTATGCCAGGAGTGCCTGCTTCTGTCATGGCTTGCACAACAGCTGGGAGCTGGATATGTCCCCTCTGTGCGCTGGCCAACAAGGACTTGCTGCCAGAAGCAGAGCTGGACAAAACTTTATGGCATTTAAGGAGGATTTTCTTGTGATTTCTGTTTGTCTCCATCTCCACATTTCTGAGGTTTTGGTTGGCTCTAGGGGTCCCTCCAACAACACTGTGTAAACCTGGACAGCTTTTGAACACTGGCTGCCTCATGTCCTGCAGAGACTAAAAAATTAATTACTTGTTTTAAAGCATTTAAACAGAGTGGGAAGCTGCACATATGTATGAGCTTGGTTAGGTGTATTTTTCATGCCTTGGGGCTCCTTGTGTGTACTTCGTGGGCTTGGTGTGCTGCTGTCCTGCCCCTACTGTCCCTGACATCTCTGCAATCCCTTCCACGACTCTGTATTCCTCCTTTGCTGGATGCACCCTCACATTACCATGGGTGTTGTGCACCCAGCGAGGGGCTCATGGCCACACCAGGATCTCCCACTGGGGCACAGTCCCTGTTCCCTGGCCACCCTATTCCTTCCTCATGGAGCATGGGTTGCAGTGTTGGTGCTCCCAGGGAAGGTGAATGCATAGGTGCTGGAGTGTTATTGGCTGCTCTTGGCTGCTTGTTGGATCTTCAGGAAACTCTGAATGTGTGTGACATGGAGCTATGCAGTTGGATGGAAGAGCTGAAGCCTTTGATAGTAATGAGTTTTGTTTTTACTTATTTTCCAAAATCTAATTACCAATATCTAATTTTTTTGTTGTGACTTGATAGGTTCCTTTATTAACTGAGTACAGTTAATAAACATTAAGTTATGTAAAACTGACAGCTTATGCTGAATACTGCAGTCCAGAAGGCTTTTTCCCACTGGTTTTACTCCACACAGTGCAGCCCTGTGGGGCTGAATTGTCTGATTTATATTGTCTTTGTGTACAGCAATGTCTAGATTGGAATTTTTAGCTTTTTTTGTGTGTGTGTGTCTGATTTTTGGTGGCTTTTCTAAATTTAGTACCTTTTTTTTTTTTTCTCCCACATTAAAAAACCTTAAAGTGAAAAGTATATAAGGTGTTAACTAGGGGCTTTGGGAGGGAAACTCCTAATCTTTTGCAAGGCAATTCTGCTGGAAGGGGAGCAAGGGACTTCAAGAACTTCAATTAAACATGTACATCTTCTGAAAGATCCGAAGTAATTGAGAGCTGAGAACAGAGTTTTGGTTAATGGGATCTCTGGGTCAGACTCTGAGCCTTAGAAGTCTGATGCTGCACAGCTTGTCTCTAGAGACAGGGCAGGAAAAGCTGGGGCCTGTTTCGCTCTCTGACAAGAGATCTCCCAGAGGAATTGCAGGGAGTAGTATCTTTGCACAGCTGTTATTTTTTTTTTCCTAAAAATGCATTTTTAATCTATTATGTTAGTGGTTCAGCTGCTGTTCCTTTGTTCCAGCCTTGAAGGATAAACATCACATACACACATTGTTTCTAAAATGATGGCTTCCTCCTATGCTGTGCCATTGTGTTATTGTGCCCCCAGAGCCACCACGGTGTTGGTTTGCCGTGCTCTGCTGGCACTGTAGGAATGTTTTGGGAATGCTCCCACATACTCCAGGGAGGTTGTGTGGGTGCTGTGGCAGCACCTGGTGTGGGTGACCCACCCCTGTGCAGAGACTGCAAACGTGGCATGACCTACAATAGCCATCTTCTGTGCCAGTACTTCAGCTGGGTAGTTTATTTATGGAGACTCACACATCCATGAGAGTTTCTTGTAGTCTGAGCACTTGAAGTTTTTCAAAATAGATATTTTACAGCTGATGAGAAGGGTCATTTTTGTGGACTTACCTATCTTCTGTCTGCGAATGTTGAGCCTTATTACATCTTGCTTCTGAAATGCTCTAAAAATTCTGACTTTATCTACAGCTGTAATTGCTGCCCATTAAAACCTCTCTGATTCAGACTGAATAGCCATGGAGATGGATGGAGGGCTGAAAGGGCTTCAGGGATTGTGGAAGGCATCAGGTCACTGCAGTACATTAAGAATAACCAAGTCTAAAGATAGGAGTTACTTAAAATTAGAGATTGAATGAATTTCTGGGAATGTTAGAAGATGTTCACACAAATAATAGCGATGGATTTTTCTGCACTGGGGTTAGAATGAGAATAAAAAGGGAAGACAATTCACAAAGCACTGCACTCTGCCTACTGCAGAAATAGTGGGTGTAGATAGTAAATGTGAGCCAACTGCAGTCTGAAGGTGCATGGAGGAGACTGCTGTACTTGCAGTGCTTTAGGATCACAAGTGCAAACATCACTTTATTACCCTGCGCTACCAAACATCAAGTGGAGCGATTCTGTGGCACCCTGTGTGCCTGACCTGTAGCTGTTAGCATCATGCCACAGACAGGGTCTGTCTGTCCCCTGCCACACATTGGCTGTGCACAAAGGCTGATGTAGAGTTAAAAAAAAAAGGTGTTAAAAACCTAACCAAACCAGTGTGTATGTGTGGTTTCTGACAGAAAAGGAATGGAAGAAAGAAAAAGAAAGATTTTTAAAGCCATGTGGGAGGACTTGGACTTGCCTTCAGCCTGGAAATATTTTTTAACTCCACATTTCTTTTAGAACCTGATAAACCATACTTTTCCCCACAAAACAGTTACTGGAATTAGAAAGTTTTATCCCTCATCCTATGAGGTTGCAAGTATAAAAGCTTTACCTTAGGGATGTGTCTGACCCTCTCGGAGCTAAAGCACACAAGCACATAATTCCCAATACCTTGGAGACTGATGTTTAATTGAGGAGTTAGTGGTGCCAGAAGAGGGCTTTCTGTGGGACCGTGTTAAGTGTCACCAAATAACAGTTTCAGGATCTCAGACAGAAGTATTGGTGTTGCTAATTGCTCTGGGGGTGTCTTCTAAGTGGCAGATGAGACGAGACACTCAGACTGATTGCTCTGTCGTGCAGCCAGCCACAGCATAGAGCTGTTATCCTAGAGGGATGCCAGTAACTCATCTGTGACCTCTGTGGCTGACGGCTGGGGGAACACTCCTCTGACCCTGGCATTTCAAAAAATATTGACTCATCTTTTCTGCTTATTGATGTAAAAATCAATTTAAGTGAGTTGTGGGGTTTTTTACGATAGTTGAATGGATGCAACTTCTTTCCATCTTGCTTTTGTCATCTCTGTGTAGTTTGCCTCATCTCTGCATTAAAAGTAGATGAAGAGACTGGAATTTCTAATGGCTTTTGCAATGAGTCACAAGTGCATGTCTAGACTCCTTAGAAAATTTTTATGTTTTCTCACTAGCACGTAGGATGAGAGTTTCTCTTTAGTAAACTAGTTACACAGCCAGCTCCAAGCATAACAGTTTTCCTATTTAGAGAGTTTTACAAGCTTATGTCAAAGCTGTATCTTAACTTAGTGTGTCCATGCTGAGACCTTCATGAACCCTTCTCAGTTCTCATCTTTAGGAAGTTCTTTCATCTTATATTTACATAGCCAACACTTATATTTTTAATTTTTTGGGGGAAGATGCAGTGAGACTAGATTGGCTCCTTTGCTCCTCCTCTGAATCAAAACTCCTGTCTGTCTATCTGTCTATCTCCTTATTTCCTGAAGTGACAGGTGTACCTACAAAATGTGGTTCACTTGCCTGTTGCTCCTGCTAACAGGGTGTGAGGCTTCTTAGTGGTGTCCTAGTCCCAAATGGCAGCAGAAGCAGCAAACCTTTTCTAGCCACATTCAACAAGCGGCCAAAGTCATGGCCCAAGCAACGTGTGCTGTTGTGTGGCTTCCCAGCTCTGGAGGGCTGAGTGTCACCTTTTGGAAGGGGGAAAACAAGCATGTTAGGTGGGGTACATCTAATGAAATCATCTAGCTTCCAAACCCAGAGACTGAATGAAATCTCTAGATTACTAAAATGAATAAATAAAGTGCTAGAGTGCCACTGTTTGCAAGGTATCTGCTGGTAACGCTTAAAAAGACAACCTGGTGGTTGTTACTTAAAGATATTGGAGAGAAAATCTGGCGGTGACAGGGGCAGCTCTTTTCTCTGCCCACTTAGAGCCTTGTGTTCCCCTGGATCTGCTCGTGCAGCTGTGGTTGCTGAGCACAGTCCCATGTAAGAGGGGAATCTTCCAACTGTGGCACCTCGGTGTGGGGTGATCCCATGAGGTCCTGCCACTGGGAGCCAGGGGCCAGAGGCACATGGAAGAACTCAGTGTTAAGGGCTGTTGTCAGCGGCACCTGGCAGCAAATTTCAGGGCCTATAATGAGGCAAATTTTAAGTGAATTGGTTCAGTTATTGCAGTTTAAGTTTCTCATCTCAAAATGCATTTCCAGTGAAAGCAGTGGTGGCTTTGTCTACAGATGTAGAAACTTCAAACTTAGCACATCAGTACCTTTTATGAAATACACCTGATTACCCTGGAGGAAAGGCTGATCCCATCTCTTGAAAGTCTTTTTCCATGTGACTGCTACCTTAATTAGTCTGAATAAATTTCTGCTCTGCAGGAAATATAGATACACTATCACTACAGTCTTCATTCTAGTATAAATTCGAACTTCATTTCTTGACACTTCTTTTAACAAACTGTTTGGTTTAAGGACTGAGAACCGTAGAAGTTAAAATATTTTAAGTGTTTGCTATATTTTTCTTATTCACTAAAACAATAAAATTCTCTCATTTTCAGGGTTGCACACAGAAGTATATTGTGAAGAACTACTTCTACTACTACTTGTTCAAGTTTTCAGCTGCACTGGGTGAAGAGATTTTCTATATCACTTTCCTTCCATTTACCTACTGGAATATAGATCACTCTGTGTCTAGAAGAATGATAATTGTTTGGTCTGTAAGTATTTCTATGATTAATTTAAACATTAATACTGTATCCATAGCAAATGAATATTTAAGAATAAGAACAACCCTTCAAACAAAAAAATCCTTTCAAACAAAATAAGCACCAACACTATTCACGTGTAACTCGTGTTTAGGAAGCAGAGGCATTGCAATACCAAGAGAGGAGGTGAGAGGCATCATCTGACTCAGGGTTTCTTCATCTCTGCCACATCTTGGACTGACTTTTTTTTTTTTTCCCAGCACAATCACTGACAGAGCTGCTTTTGATACAGTTTGCACAGAACAGTTGGGAAAACACTTCCTTCCCAACATGTCATAGTATTTTAGGGACCATTTTTCACCGCTTTAGGAAATCTTTCTCATATTCTCATTTCTTCTGTGTAATTTCGTACCGTTCTGGCTTGGTTGAAATTACTATAAACCTGATAGGGGATGTGCAGCCTGCAGTGGAATAAGCAGGGTGTTTCTGCAGTCACTTGAGGGGGGGAAAAATCAGATTGTCTGTTGGAGGCTAAGACTTAAAAACATTGATTTTTATTAATATGATAGCATTCACAAATTAACTGACTTTGGCATTGCTTCAGGCTTCACAAGTGTGGTTTGGGGTATCCAGAATAATGTATTTCCATTGTAGCACTGAAAAAACAGGAAATAACCAGGCACTTTCAGGCCAAGACTGGCTGTTTTGTCACTGCCGTTGCTCATCTTGGTATTGATCAGATATTGCTGCCCAAATAAACCATTTTAAAACTGAGAAGGGAGGCAGGGAGCACCTCTGCCAGGCGGCAGAGCCTGGAGGTTTAGCTATCAATCTACTCTGATTCAAGAAATTGAAGCTTGATATAAACTTGAGTATGATATCCAAATTTCTTTCTTTACAGTGAAGCTTCTCCATGATCTAGTCAATTCTGGTTAATAATATTCTGTCTTTTGACCAAATAATATAATAAAAAATAATAAAACCAATTTGAATTGGGTCATACACTTCAAATGCACCTGGTCTTGCACAGAAGGCATCAGTTGCTCTGTGCCAGTAACATTAGTCAATACATTTTATAAAGAGAACATGAAAAATAACTTGCAGATGAAATTTAGAAGTAGGTGGACACAGTATAACTAGAGCTGGGATTTGGCCAGAAGTACACCTACAGCTTCTGGAAATGTGCCACAGAAGATGAAAATTGATAGTCATTGCCTTCTGGGTTTGCGTATTGCCCAAAAAAATGAGCCTTTAGAGTTCTTTACATGCATTTCTGCAGACTTGCCTTGCCTTTTCCTTGCAGGGAGTTCATCTGAGTATTGGCCAGATCTAGTCTGACTTAATTAGAGTATCCAACATGTGGTATTACAATAATTAATATTATTTTTCACTTACTGAGTTGTTGAGTTGCATTTTATACTGAGAAGGGGAAACTGTTTTACATACACGGCCTCGTGACAATCTGTATTTTTAAAACATGTTAATTGTATGTAATTGGAAATGGCTAAAAATGGCTGTGCAGGCCATGTGTTACTGTTATGGCATGCTCAGCTGGGGGTGTTTCTTGCTGGTGAGCAGGGACTGGCACCAACGGTGCTGTAAGTGGTGTTGGTCTGTCTTACAGAGTCATAAAATCATAGAACAGCTTGGATTGGAAAGGATCTTAAAAATCATCTACTTCCTTCCCCCGTGCTGTGGGCAGGGGCACCTTCCATTAGACCAGGTTGTTCCAAGCCCTGTCCAGCCTGGCCTCAGATGCCTTGCCCTGTCCAGCCTGGCCTCAGATGCCTTGGTCCTGGACGTGGCATTTGGCTCAGCTACATGGGAAGTACCAAGGTGTCAGAGGGACAAAGCTGTGCTTTTATCTAAATGGGAGGTTTTTGGTGATGGAGTTTTGAAGAAATGCTTCTGAATGCATGATGAAGATATGGGGCTAGGAAGAGCTGTGTTAGATGAAAGTAAAAATCCAGGCAGTCTCCAACAACAGCTGAGAGTGGAAGGCTGGGAAGAGCATGAAGGGATAAATGCAGGACCCAGGCATGTTCTGCAGAAGGCTCTTATCCATCTGGGGAAAGGAGCTGGTATCAAAGGGAGAGCCCTAAGGGAAAGGTTTTAGTAGTTCCCCTTTAAAGGGCATGCTCGGGTTGAGGAGAGGTTGTTGGTGAAGCTCTTCAGCAGGGAGAGTGGACCAGCAATGACTTTTTCAAGAGTCTGGTGCAAAGCACACGGGTACATTGGGAACATGGTTGGCAGGATGATGGTGACAGAGAGGGTGACACCACTGGCCAGGAGAAGTGGCCTTACCTGGGAGCTCTGGAGAAAAAGAAGTGGTGCTGAGGGTGGTACTTTTTATGCTGTTTCCCACCTAAACCTGTGAGTTTCTGCTGCAAGTTGGAAATGACAAGATCAGTGTCTCAGGAAGAATCAGGGGCGTTTCTCCCCTTAAAAATTAAAGCAGCATTAATGCTGATTACAAAGCCTTCCTGCCATCTTATCTGTAATAGCTTATGCAGAGCCAGTCACCCCCATCTGAGAAAGATAATTTCAAATTGGAGCAGGGCCAGGGATGATTAAAGAACAGACTATTTTCTGAACAGAGACCGAAAGCTTAGATAAATTCCTAGCAAAATGAAGTTGAAGAGAGAATGGGGCTGGCTGCAAAAGCCTTGGGAAGGAAGGAGTTTCTTAAATAAAAGTACAGTCACAAGAAGAAACATGCATAAGGCAGTCATAAATAATTTCAGTTGAAACCAAAGGTTGTGAAATAGCTCTAGAAGGGTGAAGGGCAGTAAGAAAAATTATAAAGCGTTTATTTCAGCAGCAGCAGAGAATCGGACTTGGAACCCTGGCATGTCTTCTCCAGCCCTGGGTCCCCAAAGCCAGCTGCTTGTGCTTTTCTGTTCAGGTGGATGGCTGTGGGAAATGCTGACTGTCGTTGCATCCAGATGCTCTGGCAGCTTAAAGCAGCATGTTGTGCTTCCACGGTGCCTTGCCTCTGAGGAGTCAGAATATATGCAAGCTTTACCTTTACCCTTGTGGATAGATGGAGGAAATAACTGTATGAAACCTCTGAGCAAGGTGCTGAGTCAGTGATGAAGGTACCCTTGTGTCTTTGCTTCTCTTCTCCAGCAATTTGAAGTAAACACTCTTGAAACTGCACAGGAGAGGCTTGGATGCCAGTGACTCTTGCAATTTCAGCCAGGAAGTGCAGAGATGAAAAATAGCTTCACACAGTCCCCAAACATACTTTAAATTTACTGCATATCTCAGCTCGAGAGGTGAAAGCTCACTTTGTTTCTGTTTGTTTGGTTTTTACTTTTTGCACTGTTTTATTTTGGTGTGGAATTTCAAAGGCAGAGACCTGGAAAATAATAGTTACTGTTTCAGCTTGCTATTCACCATGCCTGGAAATCTCTCTCTGGGTTTCGTTTTTTTTTTCAGGCCACACCTCTTTATAGCCTATAAAACTTTAATTTATGCAGTGTAAATAAGAGCTGGCCAGCATGGACTTTGTTGGGGCAGGTGTGGAAGCTGTTGGCATGTGACAGTGATAAGCTGCTGACTCAGGGTTAGGTGGCACCTCTGAAGGAAGGCAGAGTTTGGGTGTCTGGTGATGCCAGGCTGTGTGTGCCCCTCAGGGCTCCCTGAGCAGCACTGGGTGGGAACATCTTCAGCAAGTCTGAGAAGGTCCTGGGTCTGAATCCATGGCAGTTTAGCTTCCCATATTGCTTTTCAGAGGAACAGTTTTCTACAGGCTGTCAGCACTTAGTTACTCAGCAATGATGAGCTCTGAACTCCCTCTCAGGGTAACCAGGAGTTTCCTAATCTGCAGGAGTTTACCTGCAATTGTGATGCCACTGATATTGCTGTGCAGTGATTGAAAACACACTTGGAAACAAACTTTGGGTTTAACAATTCTTGTGTTTGTTAGTTTCGGTGCTTTTTGCAACATTTCACTGAAACAAGACTGGAACTGCTGATAAACACAGTCATTTGAAAGCCAAGCTCTTTAGAGCACCAAATATTGCACTACACAATAACATGTAAAACTGTATTCAGGCACCTAAGTAACTACATGTCAGAATACAAAAATAAATGGTGTGTGCAAGTTGATAAAGTGTTGATTGAAAGAGAATTTTGCAAGAGCTGGTAGCTGTACTCCACCCTTGAAGAAAAGTGCCGATAAGGCTTTCGTAACTAAGACGAGCTGTGAATCATTTAAGGTGAAGTCTAAATTTGAAAACTTTTGTATTTCAGTAGAACTTCTAGGCGTAACAGTTTGCCAGTTTTAGATGTTAGATGGCAAACCAGATCAATGTGACAGTACTGTTCCCTGCTACCAGGAGCCTGGACCCAAATTTCCTTCTCTAAGCCCATTATAAGATAGTCAACTACCTTACAGGTTTTGTCTAAAGGCTTCTTTTAAAGACAGAGTGAATGTGTTAGGTTGTTGGCTGGTTCTCCTTCTGGAGGCTCAGGGTTCTACTAACCTTGTTCTGGTTTTGCGTTTCTGAAGCCTGAATTGAGACCAAGTCCTCCCTCCTTATGTGTGTGTATATATGTATGTATGTATATTTATGTATATAACTTTTTTAGGAAGCTGCTCATGCTGTCCCTTCCCTCTCCCTGCCTCCTGCTGCCCCTTGCTGTGATGTGAATGCTGTGCTGCTTGTGGTGGGCTGGAGACCTGTCTGCTGGCTTTGCTGCTCCCATGGTGGCTGGGACAACCCAAGGGTTTGAGCATCCCACCAGGTGAATGCGACCTTGAATGTCCCATTGACCCTGGCCAAACCCTTGGCAAACGTGTGAAAAGTTCCTGTGCAGCCAGCACAAGGTTGATGTGTTTTCTGGAAAACAGTAACTATGCTGGAAATGGCAGGTCCTGGAGCTCTCAGACCCAGCCACCCTCTCCCACGAGGTGTGTGTGCCTCGAGGAAGATCCCAGACTGGCTGCTGCTGTTGGCATGTTGGGAGCAGCCGGGTTCTTCAGGAGGGGATGGGGAGCAGGACACAATCTGAGGGTGGCTTAGGGCTCCCAGGCTGGGAGTGCCTGCTCTGCAGGGCTTCCTCCACCTGAGCTGCTGCCAGGGCAAGGGGCCAGCAGTGCTGCTCAGTGACTTTACTGGTGTGCCTTCCAGAAGCCAAGCCTTAGTTCTTGGCATTGACTTGGGGGTAGGAGGAGTATCTCCATAAGAACACGGTCTTCCTTACCCTGTTCTTCCTTCACTCTGAACCAAGTGATGCTCGAGGGACACAGTCACAGCTTGTATCTGCTGCAGTGTTTATCTGGTCACTTAACTTGGGGGATGCTGAGAATAAAACAGTGCAGGCTGGGTGCTTGGCTTAATTTCTGTGTGGTAAATCAAAGTCACGCCTGCCTCGGCAACCATGTACAGTCTTTGCTTCTGCTTGACTAATCTGAAAATGCTGGTTTATTAATAGTGCATCCTTCTTTTTTTTCTCCAGTATGCTTGGTCACTCCTATTAGTGCACAGTGCTTGTGAAAAAAACCCAAAGTAACATCATTTTCAAACTGTAAATTTCCTTTCTGAGAAGATGACATAGTACTGCAGGCCAGGGTTTCTAGAGCCAGGTTATAGAGTTTCTATCTTGGAGCTAAACCAGCAGATTCAAAGTCAGGCTGCCACACTGTGAGTCTCAGGGAAGATGTTGCCAATGCTATTTGACCGTGTGTCTTCTCTAGAATTTCGTCTTGTCCTTTTAATAGATCAATAATGAAGATAAGGAGAGCTGTAAAATCAGAAGTTGAAAACAAATATGATGTGGTCCCCCTTTGTTAGCTGAAATATCATGTAATACAAAAAGAATTGTTCCTCCTGACCTTTATATGCCTGTGGGAGGGTCAAGTGTGTCCATCCCACGCAGAGGTTGTGGCAGGGAAGGGATGATGGGGGATGTCCACACACAGCACACCTGCAGCACTGAGCCTGTTTCCTCAATCCTGCCAGGCTTGGGGGCTGGGCAGCTGCCATAGGAATGTTCCACAGGGGAAACTGCACCCTGCAGCACTGGTGCCATGCCTTGGCATAGGGAACTGGCTTGGCTGTGTCTGTCTGCTCCACGTCTGCGCTGTAGTGGTAAATCTGCTTCCAGGGCTCTTGCTTCCTGTCACAGGAGCGCTGCATGAGGAGTGAGGGGAAACCATTGCAAATGCCAGACAACACCTGCAGGTGAGAAAAACCTCCTCTTAGATGGTTCACTTACACACCAGAGGTATGGGAATGTCAGGGGAACAGGTCACTTCATGGCACTCAGATGCTCGGAGGGAGGGAGGGGAGCAGCCTCTCACCACAGAGAGAACTCCTGCAGATGTTGGAACAAATGAATTGGTATCCGCACCTGTGTGCATGCTAATGCCTCAAATTCGGTTCTATGATTGTTCACTAAAGCAAGACCTGTTAAAACATAAAGATTTGTCTTGTTTATCCTGATGCAAAGGCTCAGGTGAGGAAGTATTTTTGGAGATAGATCATATATATGACTCAGAGCAAATTAAGAGGAAGCTCTCAGAAAAAGACTACAGAGGCTGTCTTGCTGCTATAGCAACTGCCAATTGCCTTTGTGTAGTAATATGTAACGCCGTTGGCCCAAAGAGGCAATAAAGCCTCGCCTTTCCTTCACCTGGAGTCCTGGCTTACTATAAAGGATTGCTATTGCCCTCAGCCCAGGCCAGCCCAGCTGTAGTGGTAGGCATCAGAGTTTGAGGAAGGTCTTGATTTTAAGTTGCTTATAGTTTGGGGTTTTTCTACTGCTGATTACATTTGTTGCAGGATTTAACCCAGAAGACTTCAGAATAATTTTCATTGCATTAGGAAAGCATGGATGCGCATGAGACAAGGGCGGGGGTGGGCACTGCTGGGTAGGTCCCACTAGTGCTGCTCCTGCCCTGCTCCGTGGCACAGGGCTGTCCCCCGGGAGGGCACCCCACTGCCCGCCGCAGGCAGGTCTGGCAGATGCGCTATTTGCTTTGCCATGCTGTGAGGAAGGAGCCTGAGCAGAGCACGGGCAGTGCCGTGCCCCTGCAGCCCCTGGAGCCCGCACAGAGCCTGGGCAGTGCCGTGCCCCTGGAGCCCGCACAGAGCCTGGGCAGTGCCGTGCCCCTGCAGCCCCTGGAGCCCGCACAGAGCCTGGGCAGTGCCGTGCCCCTGCAGCCCCTGGAGCCCGCACAGAGCCTGGGCAGTGCCGCGCCGCCGCAGCCGCTGTGAGCAGCCCGTGGGGTGCAGGTGACACAGAGCACCACCTGTGCTGGGTGGCCTTTAGCAGTGTGCACCTGCCGTCATTCTCCTCCCGGGAAGCTGCCAGTTCAGCCTGTGAGGGGTGTTTTACCCCACCCACAACTGCTGCTTCTGCCAAAGAATCAAGGACAATGTGTATGAAGTCACGTGCACGACACCCAGATAAGCTAAAGGCAAAGGTCTGGTGCTGCAGAGACCAGTGGTTGGCCTGAGCATATTCTGGAGTCCCCCTTCATGTTTTATGGAGGTCTTCTCACCTCTCCTTACTGTCTATAGAATGTGTTCTTAAAAAGTAGAAGGGTCCGAATTTAATCTGGGATGCCAGGCAGGGGAGGGTGTTTTGAGGATGCCTGGTATTTTCGCTTACCCATCCCACCTCCAGCATTCAGTCTGTTTTTCACCATCAGAAGAGTCCTAGCTTAGCCTTCATTTTTGAGATGACTCATTTCCTTTTCTGCAATGCTCTTACGTTCTAGTGCTAATAATACTTCCACAAGTGGAAGTCATTATTACAGAGGACTGCTGATAAACTGGCTCATCCTACCTTGCCTCTCAGATGGTATCACAAATGGCAGCCTCGAAGTTTTATGTTCTGCCCGAGAGAGTAATTTTTCTTTCAACCCTGGAATTTAATTAACTTCCAAACATGTGCCTGCATCCATTTGGAAACTGATGGCATTAACTAAATAAGCCCACACAGTAGGTTTTTAAAAGACGTTTGTTCCTTGAGCCTTTGTTTACTGTGAGCAGTCTGGAGCAGGGTATTCACTGTCTCCCCTGTGCCGTGTGTCCGTAGGAGCAACCGGGTGTATCCCACCTGCTGCTGATAATAAGGCACTAACGTGATTCACGTGATGCGGGATAAAGCATGCAAAGGCACCAGCAGTCACTTTTCCAGACTCTGGTGCTGGCTGTGAGTCTAGCACTCTCTGGCATGTGCTTTGCTGTAGAGAGAAGGATGAAGGAATGTGACTGGCTTTTTCCTGGACTTGTGAATCCTGCCATCTTTGTTTTAACGTGAAGCCATTTTTTTACATGGCTGATGGGAGAGACAGGGATGCAGTGTGTCTGGTGACGAATGTGGCAGTGGATGATTGTGTTGCTCTTCCAGCAGATGGCTAACACCAGTATGGGAAGGATGTTATTTTAAGCCCCCTCCTTTGCTGGTGGAAGCATGAGAAGCAGAAGAACTAGCAGTCTCACACAGCAACTGAGCTTTCATGGTAGACACCAGTTAACTTGATTTTTGTATTTAAAAAAAGGAAAAAGGTTTGCTTTGCTTTGTTTTAAAGAGCCTCCTCCGCCTATGTCTGGTTATATTATCTAAAGGGAGGGGGGTTACAACAGAAAGCAAATAACATCCTACAGGGACAGCCTGGCTAACTTTTCTCAGCTGCCTTCGCTGTGGATGCTGAGAGCCTGCTGCCTTGAGGAAGAGGGTGCTAAGGAGCCAAGGATGACCTGGGCGTGGCTGGATGGGCAGTAGCTCTCAGGGATACTGGACAGCGTTGCCTCTTGCCTCTGCTTCCCTTGCTGACCTGAGAATGCAACACTTCCCCCAAAACTACAGTGTTGCCGTGCTTGGCAGCTAATTAATGGAGCCCTCGCTTAAACCTCTGGTGTTCCAAGCAGGAAATAAAAGCCCTTTACTGGGGAGTTAGGCAGGGGAACTGGTACTTCGTGTTGCTTGTCCAGTTTTCCCTCTGCTGCCTCTGCGAGGATGCCGAGGTTGTAATTTAATAACCACACGGGTGGTGCATCCCAGCACGGTTCCTGCAGCACCTGGTGCAGTGGGTGGAGTGGGAGCTAGTGCTGGGCTGGTCAGGGCACTGATTCGAAGGTGGGGTGGG